>APFE031746851.1:4509-89438 GCA_000404065.3 Pinus taeda | reverse complement strand
TAATAATATATAGCATTTAATTATTAAATCACTTTAACTTATATGGATATGAAAAATGGGTTGTTACATACACTCCCCCTTCGGAAAACTTCGTCCCGAAGTTAGAGTTTAGGCTTAGGGTTTTACAGACAATTCCGGCTCCTTCCAAGTTCCCAAGCTAATCTAAAATCAACCTATCCTTCCTAATCTCTTCCGCTCCCATTAAGAATACTTTTAAAGGTCAGGTATGGATGTAGATTTCAAGACAAAGTCTATGTCCCTAATGGTAACTTCCAAAACTTAGCACTTCAAAAGATCTTAAAACATTTTATTGATGGAATTAGTACTTAAACAAAAATCTAAATATGTAGCTACTTCAATCAAACAAAATATGAAATATTGATCAAAGTTTTCAAAAAGGTTTTCAAATTTTCAATGATGAAATCAATTACTAAAGGAAAATAAAAATGTACCTAAATTCCAATTAAACCAAACATGAGCTAGTGACTATGAAACCCAGTATCCTTGCTGTTGTATAAAAAGAAAACTGAACTTAAAACAATTCAGAAACTATAAGCAAAGTAAGCTAAATCATATTACATCAATTCATATTCTAACCCCTCACCATTCGACTCGTTCTGGCTATAGGAGGTAATCATAAACAAATTGAGTAATCCGATATCTAAATTGCATAAAATGAAACTAAGATCAAACTATGCATTCATACTTCAATCCCTCACCATTCGACTCGCTCTGGCTATAGGAGGTAACTGAAAATGACATGAGTAATCTAATCACTAACTTGCAAAAAAAAAAAATATCAAACTATGCATTCATACTTGAATCCCTCACCATTCGACTCGCTCTGGTTATAGGAGGTAACTTAAAATGACATGAGTAGTCTAATATCTATCTTGCAGAAAAGTAAATGAACAAAACAAAACTGAAAGAAATAAACAGTGTTGGAATTAGAACTAAGAAAATAAATCAGCAGAAGGACAAGATAATTCCATCATTTCATTAGTCATGAAAAAGCTATGTGCATTACTAATCTACAATCAACCGGTTGAACAAACTTGCATGAATTAAAATTGCATGAATGAAAAATCTAATCTATCAAACTTGAAAGCAATCAAATGACATAATGAAATCAAAGAAAAATTTACAAAATGAAATCTACTCTACCTTACATTCTAATATGCTCCATGAAATCTATTTCACATCTCCTTCCATGTTGAGAACATCAAAGCTTTATTCAAATTCTTCAAAATTACAAAGTACAACAAAGCTCTCCAAAACTTTCAAAAGCCATCAAGGAAGAACTACGAACTCCAAGCTAAAGAACTCCAAACTCTAAGCTTACAAGCTGAGACTAATAAGCTAACAAATAAAAAAGAGAGATCTCTTATTTATACAAAAAGATGAGAAGCCATATCATTAATGAGAGTCCATGAATCTCTCCCTCTACCTCTAGAGTCATAATCAAAATAGGAACTGATAAGACACATGTCTTCTTAGAGTTACAATACAATTAGGAGATGTGACACATATCCTCATGATCCCATGATTCTTTCCACTCAAATTCGAATTTGGCCTTAGAGTGCCACATAAGGGTCTTCTAGAAGCCTCCTTTCAACCTACACATGTCAACAATCTCAACCCATTGGTTAGGTATAAGCTTATGCACATTATTTCCTAATTTTTAACCACAAATTTACTTAAAAGGCTTAGAATTAATAAAGATTGGAAAAACATAAATGTGGCCCAATGATAATGAAAGTGGGATGAATATGGTGACATAGTAATGAAATGGAGGTGATATAATGGACATAATAGTGAAAGTGTAATGGAAATGAATGACATTTTCAAGACTCAACACTGAGCAAATCTCAATGCAGTTCAATGGACATCCATTCCTAGGATGCCCCTGGTGCATCTAGGACAAAAGATGGCCAAGGCTCTCTTTGCTTCCTCTTGCTTCCTTTTGAGATTCATGGTGTCCAATTTCAAGGCAAGGGTTTGCAGCATATCACTTTTGAAATCTTCCAGCATATTTCCAATTTCACCCTTGATGGATGAGTTGGAAGATGATGTACTTGCCATAGGTTCACTACTCCTACCCTTTTTTCTGGCTACCCTAGAATGGTTTCTAAAGACAGTCTTGATATCCTCATAGGGTAATTTGTAGATATCTCCTCCTGCTAACAAATGTAAGGTATCCATAACAACTTCCCTTACTCCTCTAAGTAGGACCAGATTTAGTGATTCGGGTTCAAGTGTGCACCTCGCCCTTTTGTAACTGAGCTAGAATCTTTCTTCGTAGTTTTCTAAGGATTCATCCTGGACCATGATCATCCTGAAAATCTCTTCTTTAGTATCCTTTGACCTACAGTAGTCCCTATATTTGTTGTTAAAAGCTTGATGCATATGAGCCCAAGTTGTGATGTTATCTCCAAGTAAACCCATGAACCAGTGCAATGTTGCATCATTGAGGGTAGATGGAAATAGTTTTAACTTTTGCTCATCATCTGTATAGTCATAGGTTCGGAATATAATAGCAAACTCAAATAGGAAAGTGTTAGGGTCCTCTATGGTTAGGCCATGGAAAAAAGCTAGGGCATAGGGGTTTATATTCTTCATCTTAGTGTTCCCATTGGTTTCCCTGATGGGGAAGGCACCCTCAATTATCTCTCTATTTCCTCTGTCATTTCGGTTTTCAGCCATTGGTTTAGTAGGAATGGGTTCTTCTTCTTCTTATTCCCCTATAGGTTCTTCAAATATGTCAGGTTGCTCACCTAAAGGTTCCTCCAGTTCATAGCCACCGAAGAAGAGAGAAGGTTGGTTGTTGGATGCAGTGGGGGTATTTGGGAAGAATTTCCCTAAATTGTCCCTACTCCTATGAGGCATGAAAGGAAATATTTTTGGGTTGGTTTTCACAAGATTTTTTAGCTGGATAGCACTTTGTAGAAATGAAATTGTTGATTGAATGAAAACTACTGACAAAAAAAAAAAAATACTTGCTGAATTGAAATTCTACTTGTGGAATGGAAAGGAAAGCAGATAATGGTAACTGAAAGAAAGGAAGCTACTAGATTACATTTGCAGAAATAAACTAATGGTAGAAAATTGGAGACTAGAAATAGAAGAAAAGAAAGTAGACTAGAAATAGAAGAAAAGATAGTACTCACATTCTACTCAGACACCTCCCCGGCAATCGTGCCAAAAAGTGATGAGCACTAGAATTGCAGTAAGGATGTTGCAACTCCTGGGCTACCAGCTTTACTTATCAACCCGGGGTTCGTACAAACTTGGAGTTGACAGTGCTATATGCACAAGTAGATGTGAAGGTCCTGCCTATTGTCACTTGTTCATGTAGTGAGAGACCCCAAGGGTTCCAAGCCAGACTTCTATAGAGTTATAAGAAGCTTGATTCTTTGATGGAAGAAGAGAAAATCTATTCTAAGAGAGCTACTCTACTGCAGTAATGAAGAAAACATGTAATTCTAAATCAAACCATGTGCTAATTAACCATTTAAATAGCTATGCTAAGAAAAATTGCTAAATCAACACTAACCTAATGTTACTATCTAAGTTACAAAATTAAAGAGCATCAAACCAAACTAATGTGTAAGCGAGGAAACTAAACTAAATCTATTTTCACATTTTTAGTTTTTTTGGTAAAACCAAGCATGCAAGGAGTTAAGTGGAAGAGCAAGCGAAGATTAAAATCAGTGAAAGGGAGATGCAATGAATCAACAGTGCATAGGAATCGTCGGATCGATCAACAAACAGTAAAAATGGAAGATAAGTGGCAGAGATCTTATCGCGGGAGATTACATGAATAGCGGGATGAATAGGACTAACGAGAGATGAATGCGGAGATTTTATCGTAGGGGATTAAGTGAATAGAGGGACAAATAGGATTAACGGAAGATGAATGGCAAAGATCTTATCGCGGGAGATTAAGGCAATAGATGGATGAGTAGGATTAATGGAAGATGAGCGGCGGCGATATTATCATTGGGATTAAGTGAATAGATAGATGGATCGCATTAAGTCACGTGGAAAAAGAAGGAAAAAAATGTGCAGAATGATGGAGCGGTCTTTCTAGATGGTAAGCAGTTTCTCTCGTGCCCTTAAAGCTGTAAGTGGAATTCCTAAATTTTGCGCAATTATCCTAAGTGAGTGACACGTAGCACGAGAAAACCACTTTTCTTGATTGCTCTTGGGTGGATATCAGTCATGAAAGAATTCGCACGAGATTGTGCGATAGCCATTAGATCATGCAGAATTGATCAACAATGGAGATTGGCCAAGCTAGTTGCTGATTGGGTGGTGTGATAGCCATTGGATCAAGAAAGATAGATCGACGATGGAGATGTGGAGAACCTAAAGTCAAATGTTGAAATGAATATAGGTGGTAAGCAGTATCTCGCGCGCCTTAAGGGTTGTAAGCTGTATTTCTAAATTTTACGCGATCAGCCTAAGTGAATGACACGTAGCACGGGAAAACCACTTTTCTCATGTGCTCATGGGTGGATGTTGGTCGTGCAAGAATTCGTGCGAGATTATGCGATAGCTGTTGGATCATGTGGGATTAATCAATGGTGGAGATTGGCCATGCTAGTTGATGATCGGGTGACGCGATAGCCATTGGATCGAGGGCATGACAGATCGACGGTGGAGATTTGGAGTGCGTAAAGTAGGTGGAAGAATTCGCAATAGTCGTTGGATCAAGCTAGACAGATTGACGATGGAGATATGGAGTGCATAAAGTCAAGCGTTGAAATGAATTGGACGATGATTGGTCAGGTTTGTTGTGGATCGAATGGTAAGGGAATCTACGGGTATAATCTGATCAAGAAGTATTTTATTAGCTTCTGCTTAAGCATTTCGTGCTGAAGGAAATGAGCATATGAGAAAAAAGTAATGGAAAACAATGACAATGAAATGAACCTCATACTAAATCAAGACAACAAACTTCATGCAAGAACTCCTAGCTAACCTGTTAATTGAAAGAAGGCACAAATTGAAACAAACGAAAACACAACTAATTTATGCTACACTATTGTAATGGAAATGCAACTATTCAAGCAAATGAATGATTAAACCATGAATCTATGCTAGCATACATGTATAATAAAGAGGAGCCTTAACTGCTAGGGTTGGGCCCTAACCCAAGAGTTTCAGCCCTATGAGTTAACTCAGTGTTGGCTCAAAACAAAACTCATTCTTATTATCAAAATAATGGATTACATCAAAAACTGTCACAAGTCTTACAGCTCGAAAATAAAGTAGAGTTTTACGATCAAAAATCCCCCTCCTACTGAAGTCCTAGGCCTATCTACTTATATGACTAAAGTCTCCAACGACTTCCTTAAAATTAGGGAGGCTCGGCTCCTAAACTTGAGATAAACTGGGGCATTGATTTTCACTTGCTCGGTTGCCTTCTAGTCCTCATGATTTGGCTATTTGCACTCCGAGATGATGGAGGAATATTCGAATGGAGGGGTAGAAAATGAGGAGGATTTACCTCCTATAATTCCTCTCCCTTGCTCCATTCGAGTTTTTACCAAGGTCTTTGCCAAAATTCCTTTCTTTTATCCTTTAATCTTGTGTTAAATGCACATTAGACCACAAAGAAAAATATCCAACTCTAATTCATCTCATAAACAAAATATAATCAAGAGTATGCAATAAGTTGTGAGAATAGTTGGTTTGACTAAGCTAGGAGGTGAATTAAGGCCCATATAATTACCCAATGATAAGGCTCATCACCAACCATTGTGTCAGTATCAGTGATTTAAACTGTCTCAATCATGTCTTCTTGCTCAGTTACAGGATTAAGCTTGGGCTTCTTCCTGTAACTGATTTCAAACCTGTCATTTGTAGTGTCCATCCCAGAGCTAGAACCTTATCCCCCGGTTCTTTTTACATTTTTGTCCTGCATGGATGGAATCTCTAGAATGGGACTAATACCCATCTGTTCCTGTAGGGCTGAAACCTGCAGAAAGGAACTAGTATCAATCTACTTTTCCACATCTATTAAGGTATTTTCCACATCTATTAAAGTATTCTCCAACCACTCTGACTGGTTAGAATATCTTTCAATGATTGACCTGGGCTCATGTATGAAAGGACTTGACTTGTATTTGAGCCTTAGTTTGTTTATGACTCCATTAGGGTCACACTACCACATGAAATTTCTTTTGAAGTTCATTTTCTGTAAGGTTTTATTTGCCTCTTGTCCAGCTTCCCTATTATTACAAATAAAAGGGCCCAATTGGTTTTTGATCTTAAACTGAGTTTTCTTCCTAGCTGACAGAAAATTAACCTCATCAAAGTTTATGATCTACCTGAAATACTATAATGCAAATATCCTCATGGGGAGTTATTTGGTCAATTTGTAAGGGGTGAGTTGGCATCCATATATCCTGATTTCTATGTGGTCCTAGTATAGATACCATTCTCCCACTCTACCTTTTTTATACAGCTATAAAACTCTCTTAATCTCATCATTGATCCTGGGTTCATAGCTACTAGTTAGCATGTTTATAACTAGATGAACAAATGAATCAATGAACTCTTTATAACTAAAAACAGTGGAATATCTTTGGATCAATGGGGTCCAAAAGATGACAAATCTTGGATGGCCCTTAGTGTCTAACTTTTGGATGCTGACTGGAAACTTGTCTGATTGAAAATATAGGAACATGTGAAACAATACTAATGAGTATTTGAATACTCTCTCATTTGGCAATCTGATAAACTATTCATGGATTCTGTCTGCCAAGAACTGAGCAAAGTTGTAAACTATAGCTGGAGGATTGCCTGGGAAAAAAACAGAAAGGAAATCAAGTACAACCTCATCCACATGCTCATCAGTGGTGTATCCTAGAATACAAGAGAGCATGGTTATAATTTGTTTGGCTCTCTCAGAGAAAATGGTGGCAACATATGGAGGACTATCTGTAGGAGTATGAGACTTTTCTATGATGAAAGTCTGAAAGATTTGAACTTTCTTGGGAAGGTCTAGCTTTGTGTAGAGTTCAAGTAAGGCTTCAATGGTAGGTGGGGTCTCATTTGGGCTTGGTTGGATCTGCAACATTTGATTTATTGACTCTACAGTAATGGTGAATAAAACTTGTTGTTCAAGGGAGACTATGGCTCTTTGACTTGGAACATAGAAAGCTTGGCATAAGTGGATGATTTCTGGGAAGAGGTGTACCTGTGGGAACAAGTATTTGGGAAAATTTGATTCCCATAGGTGAATGTCATCATTTTGGTTCGCTAATTTATCTTTACTCCATCAGTGGAGTTTCAATAGGTGGCTAGGGGAAACAATGTCTTTGATTTGAAAATATTTGTCAGCTAATGGGAGGTGGTCAATATCCAGATGAGGGGTTTGTCGGGGTCTTACATCCAGAGTGCTTTGGGAAGCCATAATGTGGTTTATTCAACTGAACTACATTTTCTTTGGCTTTAGGAGTAAGGTCAAAAGCTCTGGAATAGTGGGGAGGGTTATTACAATATGTAGAAAAGGGGTTTGGATGCACAGTAAGTTTTTCTTCAGTTTAGCAAGGTTTTTTAATTAATTTAATTAATTAACCTTTTTAATAATTACTGTGCATAGCTCAAATTTACAGGGTTGTTCTGGTTCTTTCAAGAATACCTGGAAAATGACAATTTGGTGTGTAGACAAGGTTTTACGGTCGCAGCAGAGGTTTTTGAGGCTTCAATTATGTATTTGCTGCTTCAATTTGGTGTCAGCGGTGTCTTTTGGTTACAAAAGGTGGTTAAAATGGTTGTGTAGAGGTTCAAGGTTTCAGAATTGGTTAACAAAGGTTCTTGTAGCGAGAATGAGTGAAAAGAGAAAAAGGGGGCTCTTTCGGCCTTTTAACTAACAATGGTCACATTTTGGCGTGAGATTTGGTAAATGAACAGTGGCTAGTTTTATTTTATGAGGGGAGGTGGTTTTATACAATATCGCACCGCTTTTGGGTGGAGGGTGGTATTTTTCATGAGCACGCGATATAACCTGGTGCCACCACGTAGCAAAACAGTGCTCAGAAAAAACCGTGAATCTCGCGTGCTTTTGGACCTTTAACTGTCATATGATGAAACTGCGTGATACTGATATGTGCCATTTGATCTGGAGGTGGGACATAAACAGGCTATCATGCGGCAAAGTTGCACGGACGAAGTTGAGATGTGGTTGGAGAGGTCGGGGTTTAATTACAATGAAATGTGATTAATTGAAAATTAATCACGGGATTTTAATATAAGCAATGGGTTAATAAAAGGTGGGGACCATGGGTTATATGGTGGAGGTTTTAACTATACACCAAGGTTTGGTGAGTTAAAAGGGTGTCGGGGAATTATAATGTGGGGGAATTTAAATACATAAAGTGGGGGTATAGTTTTAGGAAATAACTTACGATAAAGGGGTT
This sequence comes from Pinus taeda, assembly GCA_000404065.3. NCBI lineage: Eukaryota > Viridiplantae > Streptophyta > Pinopsida > Pinales > Pinaceae > Pinus > Pinus taeda. The sequence continues at coordinate 81,009 of APFE031746851.1, read as the reverse complement.
TAGTGGGGTTTTAAGGGAAAAAAGGGAAATTAATAAGGGGGGAATGTATTATTTGTGATGGGAATGGGTTTCACACTAGGGAAATGAGTTTTGGGAAGGGGGAATGATTTTTAAAGGGTAATGTATAGGGAAATGTGTGAAACAAAGGGAAAAAAGGTCAAATGAAGGGAAAGGGCTTTTACAAGAGCAAATGAAGAGGGAAGGGATGCTTTGGAACCAAGAAGGGGACAATATTAGGGGATGAAAAGTAATGAAGGGATAATGAGGGGAAATTAATAAACTAAGTATGTGGGGGTTTAGTGAAATGAGGGGAAATTAGTAAATAAGCTTTAGTGAATGTCCTTTCTCTTTGACAATTCTTCCTACACATGAAACATAGGATTAAGCATGATGAAAGTGCTTTTGAAGCAACAACCTTGTGCACTTGCAAAACTTCTTCTACCTACCCTTTATTTACCCTAGAATTTTCTCTTCATTTATTGGGTGCATTTGAGCTTGCTAACCCTTCATTTCTTTTTCTTTGATAAACAAACTATCTAATTCTAACCTTATAACTTCCAATGGCTCAGATTAAACTGATGGGATCATTATTATTCTCTACCTAACTACTATTATGCCAAGATTAAACAATTTGGCTATATCTTTATTCTCTATCTATCAACATGAAATTTAAAGAATGAATGAATCAATTTTAAACTACTTTGACCATCATGGATTGTGGCATTTTTCACAAGCTGCACACAATATTATTTTGCAAAGTAAAGTAAAAAGTAGTGGCATTTGAATTTAGACACTTTCATGATCTATTCTTATCTCTTTTTGAGGGGTTCATATTTTATACTTTTTTGATCTTTTTCTTTCTTTTAGTCCTTTGATTGTTTTTTTAGGACTTACCCTCTTTACATTTTTTATTCTTAATATGGGAAAACATTTTGCAGAAAGAAAAAGTATGTACAATATTACAAGACTAACCATAGCCAATTCAAAATTATGAATCCTATTATTATAGGACCCTAACAGTGACTCCACATCTGGATGGCATTTCCTGGTGAAATGTTAAGAGCTTTAAGATCAGTAGACTTTGAAACTTTGACTGTGGTTTCCTTGTAACTGCTCCTCTTTGATTTGCTTTATTCATGCATATGATAGTACACCTTTTAAAGCTCAGGGCCTTCTCTTTGGGCTTCAACCTCAAAATATTACCATCCAATCCAATCTAAACTTTGCAATGTTATATACAATGAGCAAAGTAAACAAATGAACTAATGTTAATTTATGGACAAGTAATGCTTCAACATTCTACCATTGACTGGACCTCCTGGTAGATCTGTTCCATCTAACTATCTCAAGAAAAATGCATTGTTACCTGTGTAACCATAAATGATATAAGGGTCTTGCCATAGGAAATCAAATTTACCATGTTTACCCTTCTCTTCTCTTCTAGAATCCCATTTTATTACTTTATCACCTATGTAGAAATCATCATATTTGGTTTTCTTGTCAAAAATCCTTTTGATTTTATCTTGGACCACTTGTGATTTGACATAGGCTTCTTCTCTGGTTTGTTGCAAATGTATTGTCTGATTTATCCTCCTTTGGATATCATTGGACTCCACCTGCAGTTCTTGAATCATTTTCATCACTGATACTCCCAAAGAAGATAGGAAAATAGCATCCATTCCATATACTAGTGGGTAAGGAGATGTATCAATGGAGTTTTTGGTAGTTAGTCTATTTTCCCATAAGGCATTAACCAAATTTTTGTTCCAGGTTTTATTGTTGTCTTATAACAGTTTCTTGATGATATTAACAAGGCTTTTGTTTGAGGATTCTGTAACTCCATTACCATGAGGGTAATAGGCAATGGAATTTCCAAGGGTAATGTGATATCTGTTACAAAAGTCTACCATTTTCTTGGATTTGAAAGCAGTTGCATTATCAGTAATGATATTTTGTGGGCATCCAAACTTAGAAAGGATGTTGTTCTCAAGGAATGAAATGATGACAGAGTCTATGGCTTGTCTAGAAGGGATGGCTTCTATCCATTTAGTAAAGTAGTCAGTGGCTATCAAAATCCATTTATTCTAGGCTGAGGAGGATTGGTGAATTTCCCCAATGAAGTCCAAACCCCATTGTTGAAATGGAATTTCTGTGGAGATGGGTTTGAGAGGTAATGGTAAGAATTTCTTTTTTCCTTCAAATATTTGGCACTTGTGATAAGAGGTCACATATTTCTTAACATATGGAAAAATGGTGGGCCAGTAAAAGCTTGCCCTTAAAATCTTATCAACAGTTGTTTTCTAGTATAGATTTCTTCCACAATCTCATGCATGAAATTGTTGCATATCTTTGTCAGCTTCATCTTTTAATAAACAATTCAATAAAATGTTGCCATTATCTTTCCAAAATAAAGCATTGTCTATGATACAATATTTCATTTATTTCATCTTCAAAAATATACCTTTAGTTCTATAAACTAGGAGGAGCTTTTAGGTTTAGTAAAACAAATATGATATTTGCATACCAAGGTGAACCTATGAAAGATTCACTAATCTGTGGAGTCGTCATCTCTTCCTGATCATCTAGGGCACCAATGAAATTTATATCTAAGGCCTGACAGTTCGATTTAGCCATGAGTTTAGCTAAACCTTGGCCTTTAATAAGTTTTTTAGGCTTTATTTCTATGTCATATTCCAAAATGGTAGCAATCCATTTGCCTCTCTTTCCTTCAGGCCCATTCTATGTTAAGATGTCTTTTACTACTAAATTTGGAACATATGCAATGATGTGTGAGTATAAGATGTACACTCTGAAATATTTAATAGATTTCACTAAAACAAGTGCTTGTTTTTCCATTATGTTGTACTTTAGTGTAGCATATCTCAAATATTTTCTGAAAAAATGAAATAGGCTGCTCATAACCTTGATCATTCTTTTGCAACAAGATTGCTGCAATAGCATGTTCTGAAGCAAAAGAAAAAATTATAAAGTCTTTTTTGAAATAAGGACTTATGAGGACTGGTGTTTTAGTAAGGGCTTCTTTGATTGCTCAAAAGATTGTTTAGCCTCTACTGTCCACTTAAGTGTTGAATCTTTCTTTAGCATGTTATTTAATTCTCTGATTAGTTCTTCTAGGTTAGAAATGAATCTCCTAAGAAAATTTATTTTTCCTAAGAATGATTGTAATTTTTTGATGTTTCTAGGATGAGTGATGTTCAAGATTGCCTCTATTCTAGCTGGATCTATTCTAATTCCATATTTTGATATTATGTGTCCTAAGAGTTTACCTTCTTCTAGCCCAAGGAGTGTCTTTTTAGGATTCAAGGAAATACCAAATTTTCTACACTTAATGAAACTCTTCTTAGATGATCTAGATGTTCATTATCTAATTTGGAAAACACTGTGATGTCATCTTGGTAAACAACTAGAAATTCATGGATTTATTTTGCAAAAGTTGTGTCCATTGCTCTTTCTAGTGTCGCTCCAGCATTCATTAATTCAAAAGGCATCTTTAAATACATGAAAGTACCCCAGGGAGTAGTAAATGCAGTATTTGCTTGATCCTCTGGTTCAACTAACATTTGGTTGTATCCAGAAAATCCATCAAGCAATGAAATTCTGGATGACCCTACTACCGTCTCGAGAATGTGGTCCATTTTAGGGAGGGGATAGTTATCTTTTAGTGATACTTTGTTCAAGTTCCTGAAATCAACACAGAGTCTGATTTCTCCTATTCTCTTTCTAGTAGTGATTAGATTAGAGACCCAATCTTTATATCTAATTGGTGCTATGATTTGTGCATCATACATCCTTTTTACGTCTTTTTCAATTAATGGCATAAGAACTGGATTAATTCTCCTAAGCTTTTGTTTAAATGGTTTCTAATCTTCTTTGATGGGTATCTTATGTTGAATAATGTTGGTATCATAAGACTAAAGGTCTTCATAACTCCAGGCAAAGACATCTTGAAACTCTTGGATATTTTGATAAGCTTGGTTTTTTCTTCTATTCCTATGTTACATTCTTCTATGTCTGATCTTAAAGGCTCCATTTTTTGTTTTCTAGCTACATCATTTGAATCAAACAAATCTTCTAATGGGACTAATCCCTTAGGAAAAAAGTTATTTTTAAGGTTTAAGATCTCATAATCATCATTGATTATTTCTTCTATTTCTAACTTTTCTAAGTTATCTATTTCTACTTTAGTGAGTTTAGTGGGTTTATCTACATTTAAAGAATTTATATCTATCTCACTATTTATGATATTATCTACTGTACAATAAGTATCTATGCGACAATTTTGAAATTCTCCCTCAGCATTCATGAAATCATAGATTTGAGAATCTTGTGAAAAAATATGCCAATATTTTAGATTATCAATTATAACAGGTCTAGGTCTTACTTTAGCAGTCTACTGGTGGTTGGGCTGAAAAGGTAATTTGTAGGTGCTAGCAAAAGTAGCCAAATTGTGAGCTTGCATGTTTTGTTTCCTAGGAATAGCAGCAAAATCAGTTTCAAGCAGTTCCTTAATCAGATCTAGAATAGTTTCTCTGTATTGGCTAAGTCTAGGATTATTCACATAATAATATCCTTTAATTTGTTTTATGTGTTGGAAATAATACTGAGAGGGGGGGTGAATCAGTATTATCAAACTAACAATTGTTCATTTCCATAATCAGATTCATATACGCTACATCAGTGAAGGGAACTCGCATGTACATGCAACTATGTTAAGTGCAACTAGTGTATAACCAACAAACTTATGATTCAGTTAATTCTTCATATATTGATCTTTAATCAGTGCATCAGAACCATACAAACAGTAACCAGGTGCAGTAAAAACAGAATATATTATCACACCTAAGAAACACACATGAACACCAAGATATAAGGTGGAAACCCAATGTGGGTAAAACCACTTGCTGCAATCGTCTCTGTCTTCTTTTAATAATAAGATAATTCTGTTGATAATTTTTGTACTGGTGCAGTCTTATACCAATACGTACGCTTCTACCAGCGGAAGGCTACAACCTTCTCTCATTCTCCAGCTTCTACTAGAAGGCAGATACAACCCCCCAGCTCTTGTACTAGCTGATATGTTTACTAGTACATAGGTGCTGGCCTACAGAAGGCTACAACCTTCTCTTTTCTTCCAGGGACCACATTTCATTAATTTTCAGACTCGATCCATCAACAACATCATTCAATTATCAAATATATCTGCATCAACCAAACTCCTTTTGAACCAACCACAACCGAATCAATCAATCACTCTGATCATTCATAATGTTGTCACCAGAATACAGTAACCAATAACCCAGAACACTGCAACAGCAAACAGAAGCAACTAAAACATATTTTATAAGGTATACATTACTTCCATGTGTCGAACCTGCATGCATACACGCTTTCCTCAAGGCGAACCTGCGTATAGGCAAATCAAATTTATGATGTATATGCTATTTTGATATGTAGAACCTGTGTGTGTATGCGCCTTTTCTAAGGTGAACCTGCATACAAATCTGTAAATGATGATTTAAATATTACAACAATTCCTGACTTCAGTCATACCCAGATCATCACATTTATAGACTACAACATGCGCCAGTTATTCAGATAAATGATCAAACCACATAAAGATGATTCTCTTTGAGTCTTAAGATCCCGATACATCATTAGACCTTATCCTTCATCAAGCGCTAAGGTTCGTCCTTCATTCAGATCCAGTAATGCCCCATAACCCAATAACTTGCATACTAGATCTCACCCTTCATCAGATATTCAATCCTTGAGTTCCTTGCCCTAATGATCTTCTCCTACTTTTATAGTTTTAGGCCTTTCTCAATACCATGGACCAAAACCATTTAGGATCAATACCTTGGACCAAATATCTAGGGTCAATACCTTGGATCAAATAACTTGGACCAATACCATTGATCAAAATACCATGGACTAAATACTTCGGACCAAAAATTTAGTTTTTCAAGGTATACGTGCCTTTCCTTCTGTGAAAGTGTGTGTGTATGTATATGCACCTTGAATATAGTGAACCCATGTGTACATGCAGCTTGGCCAATGGTGAACCTGCGTATACCTTTCTTTCTTCATTTTGTGAACTCTGATCTGTAACTCTGTGTTGTTAACCTGCTACATTGTGAGCTGTCATCTGAGTGAGTTGCCATCAAGGACAACACCTATGTCATAATGCCAACAATCTCCCCCTTTGGACTTGATGGCAACACCTAGTCACTCTCCCCCTCTGTCATCAAGGGCAAAGGGTCATGCTCCCCTTGCATACCTACTGAAATCTCTGATATGTTGAAGTGTTGATTCAGCTCCTATGATTGAGTCCATGCTCCTCCTGAGCACAAGCAAGGTCTGCAAAAAGATAATATGACTCTATACATACATCACTAATGTCCTTCCTATCACCAAAGACCCATACATACATCCATCTCACAATCAAATGGGGATATACTAAATTTGACTCATCCACCCAACCAAGTGGGGATATACAATTATTTATACAGGTCAAAACACAAACATTACATCATCCATCCCATGCATAGTGGGGTTACAAACTAGGCCTTTTCATGACCTTTACATTAAAAGATGTACTTGACTTATATAACAAAGCCCAAATATCTTAAACAAGACCATGATAGTCATCAGCAACTATCATCAGCAGCATTTGTCAATCAGCATCCAGATCAGTAACCATGTTCTCTCCTTGAAGAAAAAAACTGCACTGAGATCTTCTAAGATAATGCCAACAATGCATTATAAGAAGCATCTGCTCACCATGAACCTGTGTCAGATGTTCACTGTTAGATCTGATCATTTCATATATTAGAAGAGTTATCAAGGCATTGTCATCAATTAGATATATATCATCAATAACTTATGAAAGCCAACATATGTCATCAACAGACTGTAACCATCATCAAGCAGAGCAGAGCAAATAATTCACTGAACCATATCAGACCCCTTTTTTCATGAGGCTGGCCCACTTCTTTTCTTCAAACCAACATATATGCACCCATACCCATAGAAACCTGCGTATATACGCGACTAATTTTCATGAAACTCGCGTATAACCACCTTTCTCTGAAAAAATGGATTTTAACAGCAGGATGATGCAGCAACTACTCCCAGATTCTGTCTAAGATATTCAAATGTCTCTATGGGTAGTGGTTTAGTGAATATATCAGCAACCTATTCTTTGGAGGGAACATACTCCAATTTGACCTTTTGTTCAAGCACTTGTTCACGTAGAAAATGATATTTGATGGGTATGTGCTTGGTCTTGGAATGCATGACTAGATTCTTTGAAATACTGATGGCACTTTTATTATCACATAGAATGGAGATGGGTGGAGTACATGTGATCTGAATGTCTTGCAAGGTTTGCATTATCCAAAGTAGTTGTATGCAGCAAGATGTAACAGCCACGTATTATGCTTTAGCTATAGATAAAGAAATTGAACTTTGTTTCTTGCTAAACCAAGACACTAACCTTGAACCCATATAAAATGCACCACCACTAGTGCTTTTTCTGTCATCAACACTTCCTGCCCAATCTGCATCTATATATGCATGAAGTGTAAGATTTGTATCTCTAGAATACCATAAGCCAAAGTTCTGTGTTCCTTGAAGCTATTTGAAGATCCTTTTGACTGCTTGAAGGTGTGATTCCTTTGGATTTGCTTGGAATCTTCCAACTATTCCCACTGCATGCATGTTGTCCGGTCGAGTACCTATTAGATAAAGCAAACTTCCAATCATGGATCTGTAAGTTGGTTGATGCACTGCTGCTGATCCATCATTTGAGCTGAGACTGCATCCTGTTACCATTGGGGTACATACTGGTTTAGAATCTTCCATGCCATACTTTTTCAGGATTTGTTTGAGGTATTTGGTTTGTGAGAGAAAAATACCATCTTTATTTTGCTGAACTTGTAGACCAAGAAAGCAGGTGAGCTCACCAAGCAATGACATTTCATATTCTTGTTGCATTACTAAAGAAAAATTCTGACTAATGGATTCTTCATTGCTACCAAAAATGATGTCATCAACATAAACAACAATTATTAGCAATTTACCAGAGTCAATATTTGTATATAGATTGCTATCTACTAATCCCTTTGAAAAACCCTGTTGGTGGAGATATTTGTCAAGACCGTAATACCATGCCCTTGGAGCCTATTTTAGACCATAGAGAGCCTTTCTGATTTTGCATACAATTTTTGCATCATTTCCAAGAATGAATCCTTCTGGCTGTTCAATATACACTTCTTCTTCTAAGCCTCCATTAAGAAAGGAAGATTTGACATCCATTTGATATACCTTGAATTTCTGAAAACTAGACAGATCAAAAAACATTCTGATGGCTTCAAGTCTAGAAATAGGTGCAAAAGTTTCTTCAAAATATATACCTTCTTGTTGAGCATATCCTTTACAAACAAGTTTGGCCTTGTTTCTAATAACTTCTCCATTTTCATTCAGCTTGTTTTGTAAAATCCATTTGGCTCCTATGATATTCTTATCATGAGGTCTAGGAACTAATTCCCAAGTATTATTCTTTTCAATTTGCTCGAGTTCTTCATTCATGGCCTTGACCCAACATTCATCTATGCATGCTTCATATACATTTTGAGGTTCAGTGGAAGATAGTAATGCTAGATAGCTTGAAGCTTCGGCAATGGTTCTTCTAGTTTGCACACCTGCTCCTTTTTCTCCTAAGATTTGAGTTTCTAGATGATTTTTCTGAACATACCTGGACGAAGTCTTTTCTTATATTGTTATCTCTTCTTCTGGTGCTTCATTGGCTTCTTCTTCAGAATCAGTGTGATTTGATGTGGGAAAATGATCACCATCTTTTGCATCATCATAATCTTCGGTTTTTATCTGTTTTGGATTTTTGCATGCTTCATCAACCACAACATCAATACTTTCAATAATTTTCCCAAGTCTTTTGTTGTAACACTTATATCCTTTAATTTGGGAAGAGTAGCCAAGAAGAATACCTTCATCTGCTCTGGGTTCAAACTTACCAAGTTTTCATCAGTCCTTTTGATGTAGCATTTGCTTCCAAAAACTTTGAAGTATTTTACAGTAGGAGTCCTACCATAACAAAGTTCATGTGGAGTTTGAGTGTTGTTTACCCAAACATTTGCTTGATTGAGAATAGTGACAGCGGAAAATGTAGCTTCACCCCAGAAGGTTGCAGGATTTCTAGATTCATCTAGCATAGCATGAGCCATTTGGTGAACAGTTCTGTTTATCCTTTCTACTACATTTTGTTGAGGAGTCCTTGTGGTGGAGAACTACCTTTTTATTCCATGTTGTTCACAAAAGTCAAAGAATTCGTTTGAGGTAAATTCCCCTCCTCAATCAAATCTAAGGCATTTGATTTTGCGATCTAATTCATTTTCAACCAAAGCTTTGAAGGCTTTGAAATTTTCAAATGCTTCATCTTATGCGTTAGAAGACCTATCCAACACATTCTGGAAAAATCATCAATAAACAATATAAATTATTCTTCTCCTAGAGGTGACTTTTTCCTTGATGGACCACATAAATCAATATGAACAAGTTCAAGAGGCTTACTAGCTGACCCTTACTTTTCGATGAATTGAGATCTGGTTTGCTTACTGAATTGACATGATTTTCATATAGTATTTTCAGGAATGTTGATATTTGGAAGATCACGAACAGCCTGGAATCTGCATCCTTTCCTTATTTGAGAAAAGCTTAGATGTCCCAATCTTCTATGCCATAGCCAGTTTTGATCATTTTTGCTTAGATAACATTGTTGTTGTCCTCCCTTGAGTATGTATAGGTTGTTTGGAGTTCTTGTCCCTTTAATCATGGTTTCTCCTGTATCAAGCTCACGAAAAACACATCCAGTTGATCGAAATACTACTTCATTTCCTTGATCACACGTTTGACTCACACTCAACAGATTATGCTTTAAGCCCTCAACATACATAACATTCCCAGCTTTAACATTTTCTTTCAAGAAAACAGAGCCTTTACCTTTTATGACAGCAGGAGTGTCATTTCCAAAAGAGACACTCTTCTCCTTTTCTAAGGCATTATATGAGTATAGTTTTTCTCGATCACATGTCATGTGTTTTGAGCATCCACTGTCAATGTACCACTGGTTTTCTTGTCCTTCTGCATTGTTTGTGGTTCTTTCTTTCTCCATATTTTTGGATTTAATGGATTTTTCTCTTTTTGATCTATTTGCCAAAATTTACTCCTGCATTCAGATTCTTCATGGCCAAAGTTGTTACAAATTGAACACTCTATTTCATTTTCAAGAAGAGAAAAGTTATTATAGGAACTTTTCTTGATCCCTATCACATTCCTTTGATTTTGTGCTTCTCTAGTCATGATAATTTTGTAAGCAACACATTGAGCATCTTTGTGTCGAAAATTATGACATGAGAAACATTGACCATTAAAGAAGTTCCTACAATTATCGAATCTACTGACCTTTTGATTGTAGTTGAAGTTCCTCCTACTGACTTGTTGATTAATATTCTTTGAAGAAAATTGAGTATGATTTACCTGAGGTTGATTGTGGCTTCTATTCATCCTTGAAGTAAATTGAGCCTGATTCACCTGATGATCTACTTTATGCCTTTGCTGATGATTTTCAAACTGTGCACTACTCTTTGCTACATCACGATAGCTTTTAGTGGAGGCTAACAGTTTCTGATATGTTTCTTTAGTATATCCAAGACCCGTCTTTATCAGAGGAGAGTGCTACACTTTGATAATTTCATTTAAGGTTTCTAATCCTTCAGCAAATCTAAAATTGAGAGCTTTTGTTTTCTCAAGATCCTTTCTTAGACCCACAATTTCACATTCTAGCTTTTCATTGTGTTTTTCTCTTTCATCAAGTTGGAACTTCAAGGTATCTATAATCATATTCTTTTCTTCTAAATAGATTTTGAGTTTAGATATTTCTTCATAAAGGTCATCTTCATCTAAAACATCCAAAAAATCATCATCTTCATAAGCCATCAGAAGTCTATAATCATTACTATTTTCATCTTCATGACTATTTGATAACCCATCGCTATCTTCATGAGTATAGTATCTCCTTTTACTTACACCTTTTTTTCTATTCCATTTTGCAGTTTCCTTCCCTTTATCATATTTATATTTATGAGGACATTTGGTAGCATAATGGCTGACTCTACCACAAGAAAAACATTTGAAAGGTAGTTTACCTCTGAATCTACCGGAACCCGTTGAAGATTCTTGACAAAGTTCACTTCCTCTTCTTCTTCTGAAATATGTCCTGATTCATTGAGTTCTTCTTTTCCTTTTGCTGAAGCTTTAAATGCAACTTCTCTCATATCTAATGGACCTCCTTTTCTCATCTCAAAATCAGTTAAGATTCCATGAAGTTGTGTCATAGTAATAGTCTGTAGATCCTGCTTTTCTTCTATGGAAAATACTTTTGATTCAAATTTAGCAGATAAGGATCTTAAGACTTTTTCAACTAAGGTAACTTCCTTTATCTCTTCACCTAAATTCTTTATGCAATTAACAATGTCATCTATACGTAGGAAGTAACTAACTACACTTTCATCATTGTGCATCTTGAGAGTTTCATATTGAATTATGAGAGTTTGCAGTTTAGCACGTTTTACCTGAGAGTCTCCTTCGTAACTTAGAATGATTTTGTCCCATATTTCTTTGGTTGATTTGAGCTGCATAACTTTGAAAAACTCTTATTGTGATAGACTTCCCAATAATGTATTGACAACCTTGGCATTGGTTTCATATTGCTTTTTACTTGTTGCATCTGTAGGAATTGCTTATGGAAATGTATATCCTCCTTCCACGATTTCCCAGACATCTATTCCAATAGATTGAAGATAGGTTGTCGTTCTTACCTTCCAATAAACAAAGTTGCTCCCATCAAAGATTGGCGGTCTGATGGATCCTCCTTCTTGATTACTCATTGTTATATTCATATACCAATAGGTTTCATTTTTCATGATTGACTGGAGAAGTGCCAAATATGTTCATTCTTTCCATGCTGCAAAGGTTCCATATTTTGAAGAATTTCACTATGTACAGTTGCTTGACTCTTATCATAGCTTGTGATTGGCCAAACAGTTTAATCCTGGCTAGATCATGTTTGAATTTACTTCTCTTAGAATAGAGAATAAAGGTCTATACAAACAGTTCAAGCTTGGCGGACAAGTAGTTAGGTAGAGAAGCAAAGGGTCTCAACAGCTTAATCTGAGCCCTTGGAAGAGATAAGGGTAGACTTAGATAGGAGGGCAGCTAAAAGAAAAGAAGAGAATCAGGGTTTGCTAGTTCAAATGCGCCCAATGAAAATGAAGAAAAAATGTTAGGTGTACTAGGCTGGGTAGGCAATTTTGATGTTGTAGAAGCGGGTTTATGAGAAATTTGGTCCTTTGGAACAGGTTTCATCTCATAAATATCATAAGGTGCTATGGCAAGGTGGTTACAAAACAAATGGAGCATGACTAATTTCCCTCCTCATTTTTCCAAGAACACTTACTAACATCCCCCCAAGGACAATGAGATCTACTCACTGCCCTTAGTCCACTTTATTTCATGGAAAAAACTAAGTGAAACTGTGTTTTCACCTAGGCAAAACAAGCCACATTTCTTGTGTAAAAAGTTTTTATTCCATTATGCCAAGTTTCCCAAACTTCATAACTTGGTATCCTTTCATTCCCCCATGCCTAAGTTTTTCACTCTATAAACTTAGCATTTATCCATACATATTCATCCCACATATTCATATTAACCTCCTAACTCTATTATATAGCTCCTATATAACATTTTCCCTCCCCCTATTGTATAAAATACATACAAAATCCCTAAAAAACTAATATCCCGACCCTCGACAATATAGCCATATACTAAAGTTCTTTGGGAATTATAGGTTCACCTGGAACCTTATAATAACGCCTTGCATGCATGTAAATATTGGGTTTCATTTAACACTCGGTTATATGAATAACCAATCCGCCAAAGTCAAAAGTTAAAATACATTGAAAAACCCCGCAAAAACATTATAAAGCACCGAGATATTATGGTGGGTCCCTGTGCCGCAACCCCCGTTGTTTCCCATTCGCCTTCGACCGTTGGATCCAGGCTCTCAGATCCGACGGTGCGTAGCTATATCGCGATGCCCCCAATGCCCGAAGGTTATGTTTCGGGAAAATGGCGGTTTCGCCACCGTACATGGGACACACGTCACCTACCCGGCTGTATTGTGACCCCCCGCTCAATACTGCCGCTACCCAAAAAGCCGTGCGATAATACCACATACCGCCTTCTCTTCCCACCACTGACGTCATCCTGTGATGTCACATCCACGTCAGCTCCACGTCACTATTGCCACCTCAGCGCCAGGTCATCCACCATGTCACCTTCCGTACCCCGCTACACGACAAAAAAATCTATGTCATGATGATGTCATCACAAAAAAGCGCCAAAAAGCCCATAAAGCCAAATTTTGTCAAAAAAGCCTGTGAAAGTGATTATTTTCATCCATTGTTATTACATTATTTTGTGGAACTTGTGCATGCATACTATGACAAAATTGCCACCAAACCTCCAGCCTGTCACCTCGACCACCATAGCCCGGCGTCCCACTCTACAAGTCATCACCCAACCGGTGAGTAACTCCAATGCACTGTTAGAACATGTATTTATCATAATCCTGCTAAAAAACCCTCTGAATTTCGATTTTTCTCTGTAGAATTGTCCAGGAAACCCATAATCTTGTTAAAATTCACCCTGCTCCCTGCAAATAAATACACCAGGACCACTCTCTTGACCATCTTTTCATCGAAAAATATGTACATTGTGTACCTGTCTATAAAATTCGCCCAGTAAGCCAATAAAAACAGGTATTCACCTGAGTCTTGCTCCCAAGCCCCCTGTTTTGACTTCCCTCTGCAAAATCTCCCATTGAAACTACAATTTTGGTCAATTTTTACTAAAAAACCTACCAACTCCCTCTCCCTCTGCAAATATCTCCCATTAAGCCGAGCTCGAGGTCACTCTAGTCTGTGATTGCCAAAGGAAAGGCCCTGAAACTATTTTTACCCATTCCTTGCTGAAAAAAACCCTCCAAGCTTCATTTTCTGCTACAAATTATGCCCAGTAAAGTCAAAACAACACGCTCCAGTCTACAAATCCTCTAAAAAAAGCCCCAGGGCTACTATTTTTCCCATTGTTGTTGTAAAGACCCACATTCCAAATAAAAACACAAGAAAGTTTACAAGATGGAAGCCCCTACTCCAGTGGCCCTCAATGTGGCCCCTCTCAATGCTCCACATAAAGAACTTGAATGGTTATCCCTAGCTGACAAGGATTTCCATATTAATGACATAATGGGTAACAAATCTCATCTCCAGGCCTTCTGTAAGATCAGGAACAACTACAAAAACAAAGCTGACATGTTTGGAATTTGGGAGTCCAATATGCCCATGTACCACCTCCCTTGTGTCAATGTTTTTCCTGACCTCATTCACCAATGCCATTCCAATTATGAGCCCACTCAAAGGGCAGTGATGTCTCCTTCTAGAATAGTTCTATTTTATATCACCCCTGAATCTATAAATAAGATGCTGCATTTTAAGCCAACTGGGCCATTGACTCCTCTTTCCTTGGGATTTTTGCTTGACCAAGGTGCCAAATTGCTAAGTTCATAAATAACCAGAATAGGCCAATTATTTATGAAACCAAATTGTCAACCTCAGGAGCCTCCTCCATATCTGGACACATGGTTTAATGAAGCAGGAAAATTTATTATTGACATGATAGCCTACATCCTGGGATTCAAAACCAGTGAGTATGTAGATGAAACCACATTGGTCCTCTTATCCATCTTTACTCTAGGACAGCGCCCTGCTGTCAGGTATGATTATGCTACCCACATAGCTGATAAGATCCATGAGCAATTCATGAGCATGGACAGAGAAAGAGTGTTTAAATACACATCATACATATATTATTTGTTGCTCTACTATCAGCCAGATAGTTTTCAAGTTCCCCTCAGAAAATTAGATGCCAAAGGAGAGACAAGGTCTGTAATCTTCTGGACCCCAGTCTTCCACCATGTTTACTACTCTCCTTATACTTATTGTGAATTCATTGATATGTTCATATATCCAGCCACCTCTTTACTGATGAAAAGTCCTCCAAATAGACTTTCTGGTGAAATGCAGAGAATTCTACAGCTCTCCAAGAGCTATAGCATAGGTGACTGGTACTTTTACCAGAATCACATTGTGATCCGAATATATGGCTGTGAGTTGTGCCCGTACAAGTTGCCAAAATATGTGCCAATGTGATTGTTTGCCCTAGAATACTTCAGACAATTTATCCAAGCAGATGTAATCCATTCCTGTGAGGCCAAGAAAAAGGCACAACTCAAAATAATAAATCAACTGTGCCCTTTCACCTTCAATAAAAGGGAAGCCTGGCAAGAGGCTGATGATATTTTAGGGCACAGACTCAAGCTAAAATAGAGTTTCTATTGGGCACCATATGACCCCAATCATTTCATAAGTTATAGGAAAGTGAAAAATAAGCTGCCAGCATATGTTCATTGTACAATCCCTGAAATCCAGCAATATGCTAATCAACAAGAGTGACTATAGGGCACATTAGTTGAAGAGATAAGTGAAGAAGAGAAATTGGAAAAGGAAATGAAAGAGCTTGAAAAAACGCTTGACCTGGACTCTTTTGCACAGGTACCCTTCAAGCTGCCCCAACACATTGGAGGTGATACATCTTTTGCTGAGAGCTCATAGCAAGCATCACAGAAGGCTAGTTTAGTAGCAGCAAAGGGCAAGGAAGTAATGGATATAGAACAACAAACAATGGTAGGTCACCCTACCACGTCAAAAGAATAGGGTCAAGGGCAAGTTCCCCCAGCTCAAACCAAGGCACGAGAAGCCTCTGTACTACAGACTCCTCAAAATGAGGAAAAGAGAAAAAAGAGAGATAGAGAAGAGGATACCCCTGCCAGTGGACCAACAGAACAACCAGGAGATAAGAGGCAGAGATTGAATCCCTATTCTGAGGAGGAATTTTTGGAAGATACCACAAGCAGCATGAGAGATGAGGAAAGGACCGAGCAGCAAACTTCTCCATTACCTGGCACATCAACTAGCTCATTCCAGCAAGAGCTAGAGAGGCAACATAGAGTGGAAGTTTCATCCACCGGGACTCAAAGCAAGCAAAGCTCAGATATCAAGAAAACTTTCAATGAAATAAAAGCAAAAAATGATCCAGTAAGGATGCAACTTTATAATCATATAATGAGGACAACACCCACCAATCAACAAAGGCTAATGGCTGCTTATGATATTCAGGAAAAGAAAATGATCCTCAGTCATTTCAAGCCCAAGACACAACAACCACAGTCAACTGCTAACTATATTAGAACCAATCTAGAATTTTTCTCTAAAGATATCCACCCAATTGACCAGATTGAATTACACAAGCAAACTGGGGAAATGGTGTACTCCACCTTGGCAGACAAGGCATTGTTCGCTCACAAACTGCAAAATTCATTACACAATACCTCTGCCCAATTAGAATTGGAAAAGGCTTCCTTCTTAGCTAAGGACAATAGGGTTAAGTCTTTAGAAGAAACTATCATCGAGGTCGGGCATAATCCTAAGGATGCAAAGGACATCAAAGCACTAATAAAGAAGAAGGAGGAGGACATTACAACCCTCAAAAAGCAATTAAAGATGCCAATTACAATGCATCCACAAACTTCAGAAGTTGCACAGCAGAAAGAAGAGGAGGACATGGTAAGTTTACTAATAAGGATGAATGAGAGATTAGCAAAAATAGAGCAGGCATTGGAGAAAGCAATTAAAGAGAAGCAGGGAGAATCGACCTCCCAACCACCTGAAACAACTCCAACAGGTACCATTTCTCCCCCCTTAGTTACAACAGCAGTCCCTCCTACTATCCCAGCATCAATAGCAAGTACCTCAGCTTCAGCAACAATAACAGGTCCAGATACTAGCATGGGCATGGAAGAATTGATGAAAGCAGTAAAAGAGCTGGAGGTCCAAATGTCAGAGCTTAAAGAGGCAAAAGAAAAACTGGCCAAACTAGAGGTAAGCTATGACAAATCAAAGATAACATTGGCAGAGAAAACCATAGAGGTAAAGGCCCTGGAGAATAAGGTGAAATCCTTGGAAAAAGATCTCACCCTACATAAACCTCTAGCAGACATTAAAACAATTTTGTGGACCAAAATTGGCCAGTCTATCACTGACCAATGGCAATCAATTCAAACGATCCATGAACAAATAGAATTAATAGAAAGGGCCCAAGTGGAAATTCAAAGGGCCAGGGCATCATTAGGAAACATGCATGGGCAGGCCAATAGACTGATCCATTTTTTGAATACTGATACCAGAGAACAGTTAGTAGCTTTGGAAATCAGGGACAGAACAGGCACCATTTTGACAGTGAAAAAGGTGCTAACTATGAGGAATTTTATACAGAATTTGGAAAGGAAGTGCCAAGAAATGCAAACAGAGATAAATGCCTTCACAGAGAAGTTTATAGTCTTGCAGCAGAAGGGCCTACCTAGTTTATTAACCAACAATCAAAGACTGTTAACACATGAACAATATGCTCACAGGGTAAACACATATGTTACAAATCAGATCACAGCATCATCAAGCACTTCAGAAGACACGGGACCTCCCTCTGGACAGAGCTTATATGATAAATTGGAAAATCTATTCTATATTGAACATGAAATAAATCATCTTTTTGAAGTCCAGCCCAACTTCTACAGGTATACTAAAGCTGATGAAACACTAATAAAATTACAAAGACATTAGTTGCCAACAGACCAATGGTGGCAGAGCATGCTGGAAGTTTTACCAAGGTAATTCTGATTTTTCTTTTTTACATTTGGTCAAATAACAAAACACGTGGCAGATATAATAAAGATGAGAACAATAGAGGAAGCAGGTCAAGCGGGGACTAGAACGCATTGAAGCGGAATCAAGCACAGATGAAGGGGTCGGGACAGCAACGTAGGAACGCAAAGTAAAGACACAGCTACCAGCCGACTTCCTGAGTTAAAAATTCAAACATATCTTATCAATTAAAGTAGCCAGCACAGCAACAATTACTCCTGTAGTCATTTCTACATTTATTTCCCTTGTCAGAGTAGGTGGAGGAAGTTATTGCTTGACATCTTATCCACAAGATATTTTGTAACTCTCTTTTATATAAATACCTCCCCAAGAGATGTATTCGGGGTTGGTTATTTTCCTCTCTGGACCGCGCTGTAGCTCTGAGATTTTTTAATACAAAGGTTGTTGAAGTTCACTGCTGCTGGACCGTCTGAATGTGGATTTGATGTTCTGGGCCCCGCTACAAAATTCCTGTGTCTTTCTATGGATCAATAAGTTGTTCTAAACTGTGTTTTGTGTTTTCTATGTTTGCAAATTTCATATTTGTTTCATAATATTAGTAAAAGGGAAAAAGAATAGCCCAGAACTTGTTTAAATACACTCTATGTTCAATCTCTGTTGTTATTTATGTTTTCTTGAGAATTAGCATAAACAGGAATTTTTAGCTGCTCCTGTTTCCATTGATTCTTTCACTTTGAAAATTGCCAAGGAATTCTTTACTGCTCCTTGATAATATTCATGCACTTTCCCTCTACCATCATGATGAAGGATTCTTAGCTGCCCTTCATCCACTGGCTTACATTCCATCAATTTCTAGATTTTAAAATTGTTCCAAAATCGATTATCTTGCTCTGTAGTATTTCCATTTATCAAAGAAAACAAACTCAGCAGTTCATCCTCGTAGACTCCATTTTCCTAATGGAATAAGTTGTTTCAGACTTGAATCCCAGCTCTGTTTGAGATCACCATCCAACAAACTTAAAACAAAACCCTGTACATCACAACTAGCCTAAAATACCTCAAAAGAAAGCTAAATTATAAAGAGAGAGCCCTCTCTGGATGCAGTTTGGCTAGAAGCTGCATCTAAAAGATTGGTTGGTGGTTACCTCGGCTGTATTCCCTTTTCCCACAAGTTTTGGGGAACAACCTGAGTGATAACAATCATGATGATGGATCTTCCTTCAAGCGATCAAGCTTCTTCTGAATGACCTGCTCTGATAGCAATTGTTGGAAATAATACTGAGAGGGGGGGTGAATCAGTATTATCAAACTAACAATTTTTCATTTCCATAATCAAATTCATATACGATACTTCTATTAAGGGAACACGCGTGTACACACAACTGTGTTAAGTAGCGTATAACCATCAAACTTATGATTCAGTTAATTTTTCATATATTGATCTTTAATCAGTGCATCAAAACCATACAAATAGTAACCAGGTGCAGTAAAAACAGAACAGATCATCACACATAAGAAACACACATGAACACCAAGATATAAGGTGGAAATCCAATGTGGGTGAAAATCACATGTTGCAATCTTTCTTGTCTTCTTTTAATAATAAGAGAATTCTGTTTACAATTTTTATACTTGTGCAGTCTTATACCAGTATGCAGGCTTCTACCTGTAGAAGGCTACAACCTTATCTCGTTCTCCAACTTCTACTGGAAGGGAGCTACAACCCCCTAGCTCTTGTACTAGCTGATATGTTTACTAGTACGTAGGTTGTGGCCTACAAAAGGCTACAACCTTCTCTTTTCTTCCAGGGACCACGTTTCATTAATTTTCAGACTCGGTCCATCAACAACATCATTCAATCATCAAATATATCTACATCAACCAAACTCCTTTTGAACCAACGACAACTGAATCAATCAATCACTCTAATCATTTAGAATGTTGTCACCAGAATACAGTAACCAATAACCTATAACACTGCAACAGCAAATAGAAGCAACTAAAACACATTTTATAAGGTATACGCTACTTCCATGTGTCAAAACTGCATGCATACATGCTTTCCTCAAGGCAAACCTGTGTACATATCTGCAAATCAAATTTATGATGTATACGTTGTTTCGATATGGAGAACCTGCATGTGTAAGTGCCTTTTCTAAGGTGAACCTGCGTACAAATATGTAAATGATGATTTAAATATTACAAAAATTCCTGACTTCAGTCATACCCAAATCATCACATTTATAGACTACAACATGTGCCAGTTATTCAGATAAATGATCAAACCACATAAATATGATTCTCTTCAAGTCTTAAGATCATGATACATCATTATATCTCATCCTTCATCAAGCACTAAGGTTTGTCCTTGGTTTAGATCCAGCAATGCACCATAACCCAATAACCTGCATACTAGATCTCACCCTTCATCAAATATTCAATCCTTGATTGCCTTGGCCTAATGATCTTCTCCTCCTTTTATAGTTTTAGGCATTTCTCAATACCATGGACCAAAACCATTTAGGATCAATACCTTGGACCAACCTAGGGTCAATACCTTGGATCAAATACCTTGGACCAAAACCATTTAGGATCAATACCTTGGACCAACCTAGGGTCAATACCTTGGATCAAATACCTTGGACCAACACCATGGATCAAAATACCACAGACGAAATACTTTGGACCAAAAATTTAGTTTTTGAAGGTATACGTGCCTTTCCTTCTGTGAAAGTGCACGTGTATGTATACGCACCTTGAATATAGTGAACCCGCATGTACACGCGGCTTCGCCAATGGTGAACCTGCGTATACCTTTCTTTCTTCATTTTGTGAATTATGATCTGTAACTCTGTGTTGTTAACCTACTGCACTGTGATCTGTCATCTAAGTGAGTTGCCATCAAGGATAACACATGTGTCATAATGCCAACATTATGATCAATTCTGAGTCTCCCATGATGGAAACTCTTTTGGCTCCAAGTTTTCTTACAATTTGCAGTCCTAAGATTAAATCTTCATACTCTACCATGTTGTTTGTGCATTTAAAGTTTAATCTGAATGCATGACCTTCATAATGACTATTTTCCATGTTATGAATCCAAACTCCTACACCTGCTCCTAATCTATTTACAGAGCCATCAAAATCTAAATCCCATAGAGACTCATGGGTTATGTTTTCACTATCAAGTGCTTTGTATTTTTATTGTATAGCTGTGATTTCATTTTTGCCATTGTCTGAATTATACAAGATAAATGAGTCCATATGAGAATGCATGGAGTATATAGGGTAATTTTGTGGTTTTCCTAAACTAATTACCATGTATTTCATCAAGGCTTCTCTGTAAAGCTTTCTTTGTTGACCAAATATAGATATGGTAGCATATGACATGTCTAATTGTAGAGATCCTTGCAATTTTTCTCCCCATGAGCGAAATAATAGCATTCCATACTTGGGTGGGATATCAACAACTACTATGTCCGTAACAATACTCTTTGTTGGGCACTGGACTAGAGTCCCACACAAATATTTAATCAGGCCAAGGCATTTGACTTGGCTAGAATCAAAGGAAAAGAGGTCCTTGTAGGGTCTGGTGATATATAAGTTTAATCTTTCCATGGTTGCTTTAGGCATTAGGTTATGGGATGCCCTTGAATCTAGCATAGAATTATGTAGGATTTTATCATGAACATTTAAGCTAATGTATAATGGAGGGATAGCCATTTGTTGATGTTTGCCATTTACTTCTGGACCAAATAATAACTCAGGTTGATCATCATTAAGGTTTACAACATCTTCGCCTTCACCTATGTTTAGTGTTTTAGTGATTTGTGCTTTGTATGTTTCATTTTTCACTAGCTCTGTCAAAGGAACTGAAATTTTCAATTTGGCTATCTCAGTCTTTATGTTGAATGGCAATTGATTTTTTCCTGATTGTATGAGATCTTCCTTAGCAATTGTGGTATGTGTACTTTTATCTTTTTTATCAGCACTTTGCAACTCAGTTTTTGTACTAGTAGTTTTATTTTTAATTTTCTTATTTGGAATAGTTTGAGTAACAGTTAAAGTTTGAGTTTCAGCTGAAGTTATGTCTACAATAATTGGGTTGGAAGTCTCCTGAGTTCCTCTAGGGAGAATTTGTAGAACTTTGGTCATAGGAGCTTCTGCTATTTTTTTAGTTTGGGTTTGGACTGATTTCTTAGTGGGAACTTCAATATTCTTTTTGCTTCTAAGGCTATACTGTTTGTGAACTTCATATATAGCAAATTCATAGCCTTGTTTGTAGTCAAAGGACTCTCCAGATTCTAATTGTAATTGTTGTAACATGTACAATTCCTATTCTTCCTAAGTAAGAAAAACAACATCTTCGTTTTTAATCCCCTAATAGCTTTATCTGGGTGTCTTGCTCTTCTTTATGGTTTTGTGAACCTTCAGCATAATTTTCCTGGAAAGGTGGTCTAGCCTATTGACCAGGTATTACATCTCTTGTTTTTTCAGTATTAGGACTTTTCCTAAAGTTTGGGTTTCTTATCAAGGGTCCTTGTTGATTTTCCCACTGAGTTTTTATTTCCATATTTTCTAATCTATACATTATCCTTTCTATACTTTTAGCTAAACTGTCTACTTTACCATCTGAAGTGGATGGTTCCTCTTTAATGGTAATTCTTTTCTCATTTCTAATCCTAGATTTCTTAGCTAATAAATTGGCTTCTACACTAACAACATTACTTTGCATCTGTTCCAATGTTTCACGGTTGCTTTCTCTCAATTGGTAAGACATATCAGTGTCAAAACCATCAGAAAATTTGATTAGTGCTAGGTCTAGTGGAGGTTTGATATTTGCAGGGATTGCATTATAGATACTATTAAACCTAGTACAATAGTCATGAACAATTGCATTAGGAGCTCTTCTAATGATTTCATATTCAGACAATATTTGTAAAGGGTTTTTCTTTCTTTCCCATCTATCAATAAACAATCTATGAAAAGTAGTTAAATCAACAATATGATTAGTAGGTAAATCTTTAAACCATTTTTTGACATCTCCTGCTAGTGTTTAGGAAAATAACCTCATTTTCACAGCAGACTCATCAATCTCATGTAACTCAAAATAATCAGTCATTTTATTCACATGGTGTTGGGCAGTATATTAACCAGTAGCATCAAACAGAAATATTTTACTTTGGCTGTCTTGGTGAATGGCATGTAATTGAGCTGGTAAGACCAAAGGTGCGTATCTGTCTGCCATGGCTAAGGCTTTGGTTTTATTGGGGGGTAAAGTAGTGGTGCTTGAAGAAGAACTTGAGATGGCTATAGCTGAACTAGATGAACTTGAGATGTTCGTTTGGAGAGGAAGTTGAGGAATGAATGGTTTAAGGGAATGAACTGTGGTGGATATTATAGGTGAGGTGGTAGTAAATGAAGTTGTATTTATAGTTTTTGAAGACTCAGTAGAAATTTCAAGGGTAGCAGCAATTGGGGCAGCTAATTCACTGATTGTTGAAGATAGGTTTCGTCTATATGCCTTATCAAAGTTGAGGTTAAAACTTCTAGTTTGTCATAAGTATCCAAAATATGTTGATGTAAATCAGGATGTATAGGAACCTTTTTTGATTCAATAAATTGAATAAAATTGGGGTCTATTACAGTATCATGAATTGAATTTTCAGATTTGGTACGAAACAAAGAAAGCTCAAATGATAAATCAAATTCAATATCCTCTAAACTTGATAACTCTTTAGGAAGTGAATTTTCTTTAATTAACTGACTACTACATCCTTGAGTTTCTACCTTTTTTTGGTTTTCTTAAAATTCTGTCAGGATCATCAACTATTGTATTAGGGTTTGGATTTCGATGTGCCCTGGTATAGTGTGTTCTTTTGGAATCCAAAATTTTAATTTTTTAATTTTTAATGAAATTTTTTTAACAAGTCGAAAATGACCTTAAGGTGCAAAAGATGAGATTTAAGATTTCCTTAAAGTTTTATTAGACTGAGGACTGTTCCCCAATGTGGTCACCACTATGTTATCACTATAAAATTTCCCTAAAGTTGTTATCTTATGTCAAAAGAAATACTAAAGGTAACCACAAACCTATTTTTGATATCAGGATCTAGCCTTCCTAATGCTCAGAGAGGGCTCTCTCTTTATGATTTAACTTTGTTGAATTAATGGATTTTAGGCTAGTTGTTTAAGCTTTGATTGGGTTTTGATTTTGATTTTGTGGTGGAATCATTGACTTAGATGGATAGAGGGATGTCTCTTACCATTGGGCTAAGGGGTCAAGTGTCAAGAAAACAGGACTGAATCAAGTTCTAAAGATAGTGTTTATAAGGCAAGGTAGCTGAGTAAATTCAGATCTCTTAGGCTGGAGGGTGAAATGGTTTTCAATTGGGGTCAAGGAGCAGTTAAGGGTTCCTTAAACCGGATAATGAGAGCGATGATAGAGGTCAATTGAAACAAGGGAGAAATGAAGGATTCCCTACCCTAGATATCAGAAGAAAACATTAAAATGAATAATTGTTTAGGACAAAGTGTACTTAAACAAATTCTGTAATAATTTTCTAGTTATTTCATTCAATTTAGATAACATGCAAGTATGTGAAACACTAAATAAGATAACAATTTGACAAACAGAAAATACTTCACTGAAGTGGCCCAACACATGAATCCTGTAATGCAATGTCTTTATTACTCAATCCAGCCTGTTGACTTGAAAAAATGGTACAATGAACCCTTAGTTTTCAGATCAATAAGACTATAAAAATGTCAAGCAATCCAACCTCTATACTTCGAATTATGAAGTATTTGTACACAAACTTATTACAAAATATCCCAAACTATTTTGGGAATTATTCAAGGAAACAAAATCTTCATGCAAGAAGATAGACACAGATATGTAACTGCCGCAAGCTATCCCTATTTATTAGGCTCTGTTGTCAGATTTGTTGTTGCCTTTTATCATTTGATGTTTTTCTTCCACGCTAACTATTATTTTACTTTGCCTTTTGGCTGATACTCTTTCATCTGATACTCTTTGACTTAGTTGTCCTGCTACTTTTCTTTCATTGTTCTATATCCATTGTTTACCTTGCATCTTCACAGTAAATCATTTAATTTTTCACAAGTCTCTGTATCTGGTAATTTAATATTTACCATTCTTCTATAGACTTAATCAACTTCTGTGTATTTTGTAGAGGTGGGCTTGTTTACAAACAGGTGTTTTACCTCATGTTGGAGGTAAAAGAGGTTCTCAAAAGTCTGGTACAAAAACTTTGTTGTAGGCATCCCTTTCATAGAGGAACTATTGGCTTGCTCCCTTGCCACTTCTATGATTTTCCTATTATAGTCTTCATGTGGCATTAATCTGTCATTTATTACCAATGGATTTGGCAGACCTTGCTAGCTCAAAGCATCAAATTTAACCATGAACCTACCTATAGCCAGTTCCATGGTTTGGCATTTGTCCTCAATCTGCATCATTAAGTTCCTCTTGGTGAATACTTTCTTGACCTCTAGTATAGTGTTGGTCATGTCAGCTATGTCCAACTCCTGTAATTCATATTTATTCTTTGAGTCAAGGAATTGGATTATTCTTGAGGTTTCTTCTAGCATATTTCCAAGTTTGGCCTTAACTCTTTGAATTGCTTTAGTAGCCTCTTTGACTAAATCATTTTGTTCAAAGATAACTTGTATAGATGGCCAAATATCATTAACAGGGTTAATGATATTGGCCCATAGTTGTTCTTTTGCTTGGGCAAGTGGCTCCTTTAATGTTAAATCTTTTTCCAAGTTCTTTATCCTCTCAGTCAACCTGTTTGACTTATGTACTTCATTTTTATGCATAATCTGAGCCAGTTTCTTCTCATCCTCTAGACTCCTTATCTATTCTTTGAGTCTATTTATTTCAGTAGTCTAAATGGACATGTCCTCCATGGCTTTGACCAGTTTACTTGCCTCATTACTTGGATGAGTTGTTGTTGTTGTTGAACCTATTGCTGATGTAGCTGTTGTTGTAGCTGGAAGTGTTGTAGATAGTGGAGCTGTTGGGGCCAATGAAGCTGCCAAAGTTGAAGGAACTATTGTAGTAACTGTAGGAATAACAATGGCAGTCGTTGTCAAGGCTGGCCTATTTTCACTGTATTAAATTGTCTAATTCATTATCTATTTCTTTCATTTGAGCATTTAGTTGAAGAATGAGATACATCAATTCCTCCTACTGGGTTTGGCTCTCTAGGACCTCCTTGGCCTCTGGATGTTCAGAAGGAGGCAACTTCAGTTGTTTCTTCAAGGCAACAATATCCTCTTTTTTCTTCTTTATCAGTTTTTTTGCTGCCTTGATGTCAGTTGGATTATATCCAATCTCAATCGCCAAGTATTCCAGTGACTTGATTCTGATATCCTTGGCTTGTGAGGATGCCTTTTCTAGCTTAAACTATGTTGTGATGTTGTCCAGAGAGCTTTGAAGTTTCTGCACATTCATTGCTCTGTTAGTCATTGTGGAGTAAATCATTTCACCTTCCTGCTTATGGAATTCGATTTGATCAATAGGGTGAATATCCCTAGCCAAAACTTTAAACTCTGTCTTCCTGTAGTCTGCTGACAATCTAGGCTGCTGGACTGTAGGTTGCATAAAGATCATTTGAATTTTACCAATTTTAATGTCAAAGGCTAACATTAATCTATTCTGATTGGTAGGTGTCTATTTGAAGTACTGGGCATATGCTTAAGCCTTTAATGCCTCATTCCTCAACTTGATTTATTTGTACTTCTCTTTTATATCTTTCTCTTTATCCACTGGTTTGCTAGATGAAGAGACTTCAATGCTCAGTTGCTTTTCATTAATTTGAGTGTTTGAGGTAGAAGGTTGATGAGTTTCCTCTGAAACTGGTGGACTTTTAATATTTCTAACCATTGTGTCAGTATCAGTGATTTCAACTGTCTCAATGGTGTCTTCTTTCTTAGTTACAAGATTAAGCTTGGGCTTCTTCCTATAACTGATTTCAAACCTATCATCTGTAGTGTCCATCCTAGAGCTAGAACCTTCTTCCCTAGTTATTTTTACATTTCTTTCCTACATGGTTGGAGTTTGTAGAATGGGACTAATACCCATATGTTCCTGTAGGGCTAGAACCTAAAGAAAGGAACTAGTATCAATCTGCTTTTCCACATATATTAAGGTATTTTCCACATTTATTAAAGTATTCTCCAACCACTCTAATTGGTTGGAATATCTTTCAATGACTGGTCTGGGCTCATGTATGAAAGGACTTAACTTGAATTTGAGCCTTAGTTTGGTCATGACTCCATTAGTGTCATACTGCCACATGAAACTGCTTTTGAAGTTCATTTGTTGTAAGATTTTCTCTGTCCCTTGTCCAGCTTCCCTATTATTACAAATAAAAGGGCCCAATTGGTTTTTGATCTTAAACTGAATTTTCTTCTTAGCTGATAGAAAATTAACCTCATCCGAGTTTATGATCTACGTGAAATACTCTAATGCAAATATCCTCATGGGGAGGTATTTGGGCAGTTTGTAGGGGGTGAGATGGCATCCAGATATCTTGATTTCTGTGTGGTCCTGGTATAGATACCAGTCTCCCACTCTACTATTTTTAGAAAACTATAAAACTCTCTTAATCTCATCATTGATCCTGGGTTGATAGCTACTGGTCAGCATGTTTATAACTGAATGAACAAATGAATCAATGAACTCTTTATAACTAAAAACAGTGGAATATCTTTGGATCAATGGGGTCCAAAAGATGACAGATCTTGATGTCCCTTAGTGTATAACTTTTTGATGCTGACTGGAAACTTGTCTGACTGAAAATATAGGAACATGTGAAACAATACTGATGAGTATTTGAATACACTCTCATTTGGCAATCTAATAAACTTTTCATGGATTCTGTTTGCCAAGAAATGAGTAAAGTTGTAAATAGTAGCTAGAGGCTTGTCTGTGCAAAAAATAGAAAGGAAAGCAAGTACAACCTCATCCCCATGCTCATCAGTGGTGTCTCCTAGAATACAAGAGATCATGGTTATAATTTGTGTGGCTCTCTTAGAGAAAATGGTTGCAGCATATGGAGGACTATCTGTAGGAGTATGAGACTCTTCTATGACGAAAGTCTAAAAGATTTGAGCTTTATTGGTCTAGATTTTTGTAGAATCAAGTAAGGCTTCAATGGAAAGTGGGGTCTCATTTGGGCTTGGTTGGATCTGCAGCATTTGATTTATTGACTCTACAGTAATGGTGAATAAAACCTATTAGTCAAGGGAGTCTGTGGCTCTTTGACTTGGAACATAGCAAGCTTGGTAGAAGTGGATGATTTCTGGGAATAGGTTTACCTGGAACAAGTATTTGGGCAAATTTGATTCCCATAGGTGAATGTCATCATTTTGGTTCACGAATTTATCTTTACTGCAGTAGTGGAGTTTCAATAGGTGGCTAGGGGAAACAATGTCTTTGATTTGAAAATCTCGTTCGGATAATGGGAGGTGGTCAATATCCAGGTGAGGGGTTTGCAGGGGCCTTACATCCAGAGTGCTTTGGGAAGCCATAATTTGGTTTATTCAACTGAATTAATTTTTCTCTGGCTTTAGGAGTAAGGTCAAAAGCTCTGGAACAGTGGGGATGGTGATTACAATCTATAGAAAAGGGGTTTGGATGCACAATAAGTTTTTCCTGAGTTTAGCAAGGTTTTTTAATTAATTTAATTAATTAACCTTTAAATAATTACTGTGCATAGCTCAAATTTACAGGTCCATTCTGATTCTTTCAAGAATATGTGGAAAATGACGATTTGGTGCGTAGACAGGGTTTTGTGGTGGCAGCAGAAGTTTCTGAGGCTTCAATTGTGTATTTGTTGCTTCAATTTGGTGTCTATAGTGTCTTCTGGTTGCAAAAGGTGGTTAAAATGGTTGCATAGAGGTTCAAGGTTTCAGAATTGGTTAACAGAGGTTCTTGCATTGAAAATGAGTGAAAAGAGCAAAAGGGGGCTTTTTCGGCCTTTTAACCAACAACGGTAACATTTTGGCGCGAGATTTGGTAAATGAATAGTGGGCAGTTTTCTTTTACGAGGGGACGCAGGCTTATACCATATCGCACCAATTTTGGGTGGAGGGCGGTATTTTTTTGCAAGCACGCGATATAACCTAGTGCTGCCACATAGCAAAATAGTGCTCGGACAAAACTACAAGTCGTGCATACTTTTGGACGTGATGAAACTGCGCGATATTGATATGTGCCGCTGGATCTGGAGGTGGGAGATCAACAGGCTATTGTGTGGCAAAGTTACACGGATAGAGTTGGGATGTGGTTGGTAGGGCACAAGGTTTAATTACAATGAAATGTGATTAACTAAAAAATAATCATGGGATTTTAGTATAAGCAATGGGTGAATAAGAGGTGGGGACCATGGGTTATATGCAGAGGTTTTAACTATACACCAAGGTTTGGTGAGTTAAAAGGGTGTCGGGAAATTATAATTTGGGGGACTTTAAATACATAAAGCAGGGGTATAGTTTTAGGAAATAACTTAGGGTAAAGGGGTTTAGTGGGTTTTTAAGGGGAAAAGAGAAATTAATAATGGGGGAATGTATTATTTGTGATGGGAATGGGTTTCACACTAGAGAAAGGGGTTTTGGGAAGGCGGAATGATTTTTAAAGGGTAATGTATAGGGAAATGTCTGAAACAAAGGGGAAAAAGATAAAAATGAAGGGAAAGGGTTTTTACAAGGGGAAATGAAGAGGGAAGGGGTGCTTTGGAAACAAGAAGGGGACAAGATTAGGGGATGAAAGGTAAGGAAAGGATAATGAGGGGAAATTAATAAACTAAGTATGTGGGGGTCTAGTAAAATGAGGGGAAATTAGTAAATAAGCTTTAGTGAATGTCCTTTCTCTTTGACAATTCCTCCTACACATGAAACATAGGATTAAGCATGATGAAAGTGCTTTTGACTTAGCAACCTTGTGCACTTTCAAAACTTCTTCTACCCACCCTTTATTTACCCTAGCATTTTCTCTTCATTCATTGGGTGCATTTGAGCTTGCTTACCCTTCATTTCTTTTCTTTGATAAAAAAATATCTAATTCTAACCTTATAACTTCCAATGGCTCAGATTAAACCGATGAGCTCATTATTATTCTCTACCTAACTATTGATCTGCCAAGATTAAACAGTTTGGCTAGATATTTATTCTCTATCTATCAACATGAAATTTAAAACATGAATGAATCAATTTAAACTACTTTGACCATCATGGATTGTGGCATTTTTGACAAGTTGCACACAATATTATTTTGCAAAGTAAAGTAAAAAGTAGTGGCATTTGAATTTGCACACTATTCTTATCTCTTTTTGTGGGGTTCATATTTTATACTTTTTGATCTTGTTCTTTCTTTTAGTCCTTTGATTATTATTTTAGGACTTACCCTCGTTACATTTTTTATTTTTAATATGGGAAAACATTTTGCAGAAAGCAAAAGTATGTACAATATTACAGGACTAACCATATCCAATTCAAAATTATGAATCCTATTATTATAGGACCGTAACAGGATGCTTACCATAGAAGCTATTAAAGCACCCAAAGTGCTTTCTATTGGGTTGTCAAATCACTTTTAGAGTGCCTGACACAACTCACAAACCACATGTAATTAAAATTATTGCGTAAAGTTACCATGATTCCAAGAATAATTGGAAAGTAATAATAAGTTGGTATATAGACTTTGTTTTTTTTTTCTATGAAATTGAATAATCGCTAAGTGATTGAAAGTTTAAAAAAACTAAATGTTTTTATAGTTGTAAATGCTTATGATCGTAGATAAAAAATAAAATAAAAAAATAAAATAAAAAAATAAAAAAATAATAAAAAAAAATAAAAAAAAATCAATTTTTTTTCTTATTGTTTTTTCCTAGAAACAAAAGCCTTCATTTGAAGGGGAAGGACCCCCTTTTTGTTTTTTGACATAGATGTCATGATTAAAAAATGACATAAAAACAATACTGCAAGAGATAAAAATAATCTAAAAGAAAATACAAAGTTCTTGTGGGAAATAAAGGTTGGAAAAAAACAAAATAAGTTGAGATTAACACTAAGGATGATGTTATCTTTAATGGGGGGAGATATGTAACATCCTCGATTAATTACCTATGAATTTTACTATTTATCTTTTAACTGAATAAGTTTAAGTATGCACAAGATTGGTTGATGTGAATAATATATTTTGATTTTTGTTTTATAAAAAGAAATAGTTTTTTTTAATAAATGTTCTTGAAAATGTGTTAAATATGATCAAGTGGAACTAACTCCTAACTGTCAGGGGAATAGCTGGAATTGGTTATGCCTAGATGGGTGTAGTGACAAAAGGAGGATTTTCTTTCCTTTTTTCATTCTTATGGAGAAAAGTGAAGAAGAAATGAAGAAGGAAAAAGATTGATTCAGACCTAAAAAGGAAATTGCTCTAGATAGATGCCATTTGGATAGTTTTGTGTGGGAAAATGACATGGGAGAGAAAGACGAAAATTACCACTTATAATGAGTAGGAGAGAAATATTGGTTAGAAGCTAAGTGGGCAAGCGTGATGTTGCTTGACGATTCAAAAATAAAAGGAATTCCTCTGTATATTCCTGGAACTATTCCATTGACAGAAGGTAGTGGCCTAGAGGTAGCTAGTTAGAGAACTAGCTTACGGTTGGGAGGACTATGAAAATCCTTGACATATTTTCCATATTAGCCAGATAAGTAATCTATGTAGTTAGATTCCACTATAAGTTAAATACTATGGGCGATCGTTTTATTTGTAATATTATGTGTTGAAAAAGGAAGAAAAGGAAATTTATTATAGAAATGTCAAAGACTATATATATATATATGCACTAACATGAACAGGTATGAAGGAAGTTCCAAGCTGAACACTGGTATTCTTGTTAATATATGATGGACCTGGTAAAGGTATGTAATGTTTAATATCTTGCAGGTGGAAGAAAGTAAGTGCATTTGGAGATAATATAGTATAACTAAGCATGTAGCGATAGTTGGGACTTAGTCTTAGTTAGGGAAAATGTTATAAGGAAAGAAATATGTGTTAAAAGAAATTACTTATAAGCGTATATATATAGAGTCTGAATTTGGGTTAGTTACCTTGGAAATTAATAGACAAGAGGAATGCTCATCTTTCATTTGGGAATCAGTCCCAAATTCTAAATAGAATAGGTCTCAGAAAAACCCTAATATCCTCATTTATGGTGGAAAAATTAAAAAGAAAAGAAAAACACCCGTCCAAATAGAACCTTAAAGTAGAGAGAAAACCCTTATGATACAACAACATACTTTATATAGTTTATTGTGGAAGTAGAATAACAAACTAATTATATTTGCTAGAAAATGTACCCATAAATTCTATTTGGAATTAGATTCTATAATAAAACAATAGAATTGAACAAAAGGAAATATATTATTGTACATAATTCAACATTTCTCTTTATAATACAAAAAAATGTAATGTCACAAAGGCCAACATCACTGTCAGTGCAAGGACTTTATTCCAAACATTTATATTTATAGGGATTATAAATAGAAAAACCCTTCAAGGGTTTTTAGGAAAATAGTTTTTCCGTTCCTAGGGTTTGAACTCTAGAAACATATAAATTGTAGATAATATCAAGGGATTCTGACCTAATGGTCATGGAACCTGGAATATTAAGAAAGGAATAGTGTGAGAACCTAGATAACAATGGTCGAATA
Organism: Pinus taeda; assembly: GCA_000404065.3. NCBI lineage: Eukaryota > Viridiplantae > Streptophyta > Pinopsida > Pinales > Pinaceae > Pinus > Pinus taeda. The sequence goes on along the minus strand of APFE031746851.1, from coordinate 48,325 downwards.
TAAAACTCTGAGGGTAACTTAGATAGGACCTTAATATCTTTGTTTTCCATAATATCCATTACCTACATGCAAGGAGGGAAATATTAGATTTGTGATGGAACGTAAGTAAAAGAAACAAGTGTTGCATGCAATGGGTAGTCCCTACAGGTAATGTTTATTTGTAATGTTTATCTGTAGGTAATGTTTATTTGTAAGTAATGTTTGCGCCTTATCATTTCCCACACCGATCATTATAAGTCTGTCGTTTAATTCCTTGATTTGAATAAGATCTTGCCCATGTGCATCAGACCACTGCACTTTTTGCCTTTCGTTAGTGTGTTCTCCTTTTGGAATCATAATCTTTTCTAGCATGCATGGCTTTTTCAGATTTCCTTTCAAGGGAAAATTACATTTTGGGGAAGGAAACGGTCATCCACACAGACCACCGGCCCCTGTAGTTCATACAGACCCAAGGGAAATTGCAGAATCATCGCCATTAGAAGTGGTCCACATACCTACAACAGTTCCATTTGAATATCAAGTATAAGAAGGGAAGCACCAATAATGTTGTAGATTGCCTCAGTCGACCACCGATCATGGCGTTAACCACTGTGCTCAACTCTTGAGGGCACGAGACTTATGATTGGCCACTTCTCTACAAAAGCGATCCAGAATTCAGCCACACATACCAGACACTCTTGGAGGGTCAACATGTTCCAGATTTTCATTTCCGGGATGCCCTGTTATGCCACCTGGGTCACCTTTGTGTTCCTTCAAGAGAGCGTGCCAAGATGATTTGGGAAGCACAATAATCAGGTTTCTGGGTATTTCGGGGTCGCGAAAATGGTAGCAGTACTGCAAAAGTATTTCTATTGGCCGAATCTTTGACAGGATGTCGGGGAGTACATCAGATTAGGCACTGCCTATGCCATTTCCAAACCGACCATCAAGAAGCAAGGCCTCTATACCCCGCTGCCTACCCCTAGTCGACCTTGGGAATCCATCTCCATGGATTACATGTCAGGCCTTCCTCCTACTAAGCATGGGAATGACTGTGTTTTTGTGGTCATCGATAGGTTCTCGAAGATGGCCATTATGGCGGCCTGCAAGAAGAATATGACAGCAGAAGCCATTGTTAAACTCTTCTTTGAACGAGTGTGGGTACACTTTGGGATCCCACAGTATATCATCTCAGATCAGGATAGACGGTTCCTCAGTACATTTTGGTTGAGTCTCTAGTTGATGCTCGACACCAAACTCACTAAGTCCATAGCCTTCCATCCCCAAACTGTTGGCCAGATAGAGGTTGTCAACAAGATGATCATACACATTTTGCGCATGTACAACTCAAAGAATCCATGCTCATGCGATGAGAGCCTCCCCTATGTTTATCAAAGCTATAACCGGGCTCTCCACAGCTCGACTGGCCACACCCTTTTCAGGTGGGCTTGGGATTCCATCCACTATGCCCCATTGATGTGGCCATGCCACTTGCAGCTGCTCAATAGATTCAGCTCATGTCTAGTCCGAAATAAATAAGGCAAATAGCTTCATTGAGCACATCCAACATATTCGCAAGCAAGTCCACGACATTCTGGAGAAATCAAATGCCAAGTACAAGCAGCGACATGATCAACATCGAGTGCCACACAAGTTTCAAGTGCGCGATAAAGTCTAGTTGCATTTGTAGAAGGAACGCCTTACCAGAGCCTATTAGAAACTCATATCACTTCGGTATGGTCCTTACAACATTACCAAGGCTTTGGGAGACAATGCATTTGAGCACAGCATTCCCCCATTCCTTGGCCTACACCCAGTGTTCAATGTGGATCACCTTCGGCCATAATTTCCACCATGACTAGACACATTCGACATTGCAGAACATATCACACCCACAGAGTTAAATCTAGATTGCACAGAATAAGCTGCAACTAATTGGATCATGGACACACATATCAAGCACACTCGCAAGCAAAACATCCTCATTGTAAGACAATTCAAAGACATGGAGCCGCCACATCTCCTCAGAGATAAGCTACCATTGCCCTAGCTAGTTTATTTCCATTTCTGTTTGTAAGCATATTTCAGTATTTCACATTAATGAAATCAAGTATTATTTCTGCTACATCTCTGTATTTATGGTTATATATGTAATTTTTTGCATTCCTATTTAAATCCATACCAGTGGAATCAGACCACTCCGACTGATCCAGATTTAAATAGGAACGCAACAAATTACAGATATAACCATACATACAGAGATGCAGCAGAAATAATACTTCATTTCATTACTATAAAATATTGAAATATGCTTACAAACAGAAATGGAAATAAACTAGCTAGGGCAATGGTAGCTTATCTTTGAGAAGAGATGTGGCAGTTACATGCCTCTGGACTATCTTACAATGAGGCTTGAAGGCCTATTTATTGTTGAGAGAAAATAGAAAACCCTAAACATCCAAAAGACTAACCCTACGAGATGAAGCACCAAACTATGGGCCCCGTTTTGGGTAAATTGGTACATCAACTTCCCGGGGTTGTAACTTTGGCATATGATCTTCGTTTGACACGCACAATACCTCATTATAAATATCTATCCAGGGACTACAACATTAGGAATAGCAACATCGGTCCATGGACCCATGTTGCTCCCATTTTTCCCAAGAAACTTCATTTAGGGCCTCAAAACGGCTCCAGAAGTCCAGGACCCGAAAAACTACTAAAAATAGTAAATTATGCTACAATTAAGGAAACTGAAAAACTAAAAGAAACAATGGTGGAGGTCCAAGTGGAATTGGTAGGTGGCCACCAATATGCACTTAGATCATTCCTCCCCCCTTAGGAAGAAATGGTCTCCATTGCGTTGAGTTCCTCCATGAGATGAGGAAACTTCTGCTGAACTTGGTCCTTGGTGAGCGACTTGCCCTAGTGAAGGGGTTGGCCTGCTTTGACAACTCGATACAATTGGATCTTCTACTGGCGATTGCGCTTGATCTATGTGTCCAAGATTCGATTAGTTGCAGCTTGTTCCATGTAATATGGATTTAACTCTGTGGGTGTGAGTTGTTCTGCAATGTCAGATGTGTTTAGTAATGGTGGAAAGTATGGCCAAAGGCAGTCCACATTGAACACTAGGTGCAAGCCAAGGGATGGGGGAATGCTGAGCTCAAATGCATTGTCTCCCATAGCTTTGGTAATGGTGTAAGGACCATATTAGAGTGGTCTGAGTTTCCGATGGGCTCTGGTAAGGCATTCCTTTTGCAAATGCAACCAAACTTTATCGCCCACTGAAACTTGTGTGGCACCCGATGTTGATCATGCCAATGCTTGTACATGGCATTTGATTTCTCTAGAATGTCGTGGACCTACTAGAGAATATGTTGGATGTGCTCAATGAAGTTGTTTGCCTTATCTGATTTGGACTAGGCATGAGTTAAATCTGCCTGAGTAGCTGCAAATGGCATGGCCACATCAATGGGACATAGTGGCTGGAATCCCAAGCCCACCTAAAAAGGGTTGTGGCTAGTCGAGATGTGGAGAGCCTGGTTATAGATTTCATGAACATAGGGGAGGCTCTCATTCCATGTGTGTGGATTCAAGTTGTACATGTGCAAAATGTGTACAATCATCCTATTGACAACCTCTGTTTGGCCATCAGTTTGGGGATGGAAGGTTGTGGACTTAGTGAGTTTGGTGTCGAGCATCGACTAGAGACTGGACCAAAATGTATTGAGGAACCCGTTGTCCTAATCTGAGATGATAGACTGTGGGATCCCAAAGTGTACCCACACTCATTCAAAGAAGAGTTTAGTAGTGGCTTCCTCTGTGATATTCTTCTTGCAGGCCACCATAATGGTCATCATGGAGAACCTGTCGATGACCATGAAAACACAATCATTTCCATGCTCAGTAGAAGGAAGACCCAACATGTAATCCATGGAGATGGATTCCCAAGATCGATTAGGGGTAGGCAGCGGGGTATATATGCCTTGCTTCTTGATGGTCAGTTTAGACATGGTGAAGGTAGTGCCTGATCTAATGTACTTTCTGACATCTTGTTGAAAATTCGGCCAATAGAAATACTTTCGTAGTACTGCCACCATTTTCTCAACCCTAAAATGCCCAGCAGCCTGATTGTAGTGTGCTTCCCAAATCATCTTGGCATGCTCTCTTGAATGAACACAAAGGTGACCCAGGTGGCATAACAGGGCATATTGGAGGTGAAAATATGGAACATGCTAACCCTCCAAGAGCGTCTGTTATGTGTGGCCGAATTTTGGGTCTCTTTTGTAGAGAAATGGCCAATCAGAAGTCTCATTCCCACAAGAGTTGAGCATGGTGGTTAACGCCATGATTGGTGGTCGACTAAGGCAATCTGCAACATTATTGGTGTTTCCCTTCTTATACTAGATATTCAAATGGAACTGTTGCAGGTATGTGGACCACTTCTGATGGTGATCATTCTGTTATTTCCCTTGGGTTTGTATGAACTGCAGGGGTCGGTGGTTTGTGTGGATGACTGTTTCCTTCCCCAAAATGTAATGCTTCCATTGTCGGTAGGCCTGCATAATGGAATACATATCTTTTTCCGGATTATGTGTGAAAGTGTCTCAATGTGATATGCCACTAGATTCCAATGTTAAGGACTGCCCCAATAGCATAGTCAGACGCATCTGTCTCAACCTCAAATGGTTGTTGCAAGTCTGGTAATGAGAGCACTGGTGTTGAGTAGAGGTGATGTTTTAACTTTGTGAATGCCTTCTGTTGAGATTCGGACCAAAATAATTTTTCTTTCGCTCCTCCCTTGGTGACTTGACTCAAGGGCCAAGTGATATGAGAAAATCCCAACATGAACCTGTGGTAGAAGTTGGCAAGACCCAGAAAGTTGTGGAGCTCTGTCAGAGTGGTTAGAGATGGCCAATCCTGAATGACTTGGATCTTGGCTAGATCCACATGCACCCCTCGTTCATTAATAATGTATCCCAGATATTGAACCCGGGTCATGCCAAAAGTGCATTTCTCCAAATTGGCACATAACTTGTGTTGCCGCAGTGCTTGGAGAACCTGTCGGATGTGGTGGAGGTGCCCTTCCCAACTCTGGCTGAAGATCAGGATGTCATCCAAGTATACCACTACAAATGAGTTTGTGAATAGGCGCAAGATGTCATCCATTAGCCTCATGAAGGTTGCAGGAGCATTCGTCAACCCAAAAATCAAAACCAACCATTCAAAAAGGCCCTCCTTGGCTTTGAAGGTAGTCTTCCACATATTAGAGGGTTCGATTGGTACCTGGTGATATCCTGACTTCAAATCGATCTTGCTAAAATATTTTTCCCCTTAATTTGGTCCAAGAGGTTATCAATCCGTGAGATCTGGTACCTATTATGGACAATGATCTTTTTCAGTGCCCGATAGTCAATACATAGTCTCCAAGTCCCATCCTTCCTCTGTACCAACACGATCGGGCTCCCACAGGGCAATGAACTTGGACGTATGTGACCTTTCTATGGTAGCTCCTAAATATTCCTCTTGATTTCATCATTCTCCATAATGGAGCGTCGATAGATTGGTCCATTTGGTAGGGGCACACTTGGGATCAGATCGATGGAGTGCTTGACCTGACAGTGTAGAGGAACCCCTGCAGGGGAGGTGAAGATGTCCTCATACTCCTCCACGACCTTGTCCATCTGTAGTTTTCGTGCGAAGGAGCCCTCTCTGGAGGTCATGGCCACCGTCTTCTTCTTTCCTTGAGAGCGTATCATCGAGGAAACAAATTTCTCGGTTTTGGAAATGAGTTTACTACATTGTTTTGCAATAACCAAAGAGATGGCGGTAGGCAGTGCTACCTGCGGTATCCTTTATAACTTATTTCCCAAAGTAATAATAACAGCACGAGGCCTTGATTCATACACAACATGTCACTTCCACAAGTATGGTTGGCCTAATAATGCATCACAAACATCAAGGGGAGCAACGTCACACAATGCCTCATCTGTGAAGGGCTTGATGTTGTATGGAAGGCGACACTGTTGGCTCACATGAAGATCTCGTCCTTGGTGAAGCCACCCAATGGTTTACGGTTGTGGATGTGTTGTGGTTGGTAAGCCCATCCGCTTCACAACCTCTGCCGAAATGAGGTTCTTTTGGCTCCCGCTATCGGCAATGACCTATAGCAGGGAGCCCTTTACCCACATCTGGGAGTGGAAGAGGCACTCATCCTCCTATGGATCTTCAGGTTCCTCCTTATGGATCTTTGTGGTTGCAATGGTGGGCTCCGTATCGATAATCTACTTCCCTTTGTCATTCCCCTTGTCAGGTTTTGACTCAGAATCAGAACATGCATCTAATTCTGAAACCTTTCACTCAGCCACCAATGACTACTTGGCCAGACACTCACTTGTGTTGTGAGTGGAGCTCTTATGGAACTCACACCACTTTCTCGTGTCCTTTCTCGACTTCGGGGCGTTGTTATTTTCTTGTAGCTTTGGTGGGTTGTTTTGGGCCACCCCACCTTAGCTTTGTCCTTTGTTCTGCAGTTTGGTGGCACCCTTCCCTTGCTTCGGATTCGCAGATCCAAAGTCTCACTTCTTTTGTTTAAACATTTGCTCGATCTTGACAGCATATCGGTATGTTGTGCTGAGCGAGGATATGTTCAGGAATTCTATTTTGTCTTGGATGTACTTGTGCAAGCAACTATGGTATTTGAGTACCAAATGCTACTCTGAATCCTTGATACCCAACTTTGTGCGAAGGGTATGGAAAATATTGGTAAACTCTAGCACGTCTTGGTCCCTTCCCTGCCGCAGTGTGGTCCACTTTATGTATTGATCCTCATATCTTTCGACAGGGTAGTACTGCTCCTTGATGGCAACCCAGTATGAATTCCAAGTGGGTGCGGCTAAAAATAGCAAGGTTGTACTTTCATCCTTCTGCTCGCAGTAGGTTTCCCACCAATCCTTGATGTGGGGGGTGGCTTTGAGAAGAGCGAAAGTAATATTTTCCTGGCCGGAAAAATCATGAACAGAAAAATACCCTTCTAGCAGATTTAACCATTTACCTATGGCGTTTGCATCTATCTAACCCTCAAATATGGGAAAGTCAAAGTTGACTTGTACCTTAAAGGGTGTGGCACTTCCAGTGTAGCTGCTGGAAGTAGATGTGTCACCCTTGGGTAGCCGTTGAAGGATCTGGGCAAAGTTGTCCAACATCACATTCCTTTTTTGCTCGAGCGCCTCTTCGAGCAAGATTTTGATAGGATATCCTACCCCCTCGTCTTTCTTTCCATCCGCCATGGGACATTGTCGGGATTTGCGAGGCTGGTCTTGCAAAGGTTCGACCAGTTCAATCCCTAACTCCTTATATCCCGCCATTGTTGGGGACATGCAAAGAAAGATAGAGAAAGAGTAGACTGCTCTGATACCACTGATTGCAGCAGAAATAATACTTCATTTCATTATTGTAAATATGCTTACAAACAGAAATGGAAATAAACTAGCTAGGGTGATGGTAGCTTATCTCTGAGAAGAGATGTGGCGGCTACATGCCTCTGAACTGTCGACCTATTTATTGTTGAGAAACAATGGAAAACCCTAAACATCCAAAAACTTAACCCTAGGAGATGAAGCACCAAACTATGGGCCCCGTTTTGGGTGAACTGGTACATCAACTTCCCCGGGTCATAATTTTGGCATATGATCTCTATTTGACGTGCACAATACCTCGTTAGAAATATCTATCCGAGGACTACAACTTTGGGAAGAGGAACATCGGTCCATGGACTCATGTTTCTCCCAATTTTCCTAAAAAACATCATTTAGGGCCTCAAAACGGCTCCGGAAGTTCAAGACCTGAAAAACTACTAAAAATAGTAAATTTTGCTACAATTAAGGAAACTAAAAACTGAAAGAAATAATGGTGGGGGTCCAAGTGGAATTGGCGGGTGGCCACCAATATCCACCTGGATCATGCATGCAGTGAGTAGTCCCTGCGGGTAATGTTTGTTTGTAATGTTTATCTGTAGGTAATGTGTATTTGTAAGTAATGTTTGCACCTTATCATTTCCCACCCCGGTCATTGTAAGTCTGCCGTTGAATTCCTTGATTTGAATAAGATCTTGCCCATATGCATCAGTCCACTACACTTTTCGCCTTTTGTTAGTGTGTTCTCCTTTTGGACTCCTAAGATTTTCTGGAAAGCATGGCTTTTCAAATGGCCTTTCAGGGGCAAATTCAATCCATCATTCACTTTAATCACCAAACATATTGTCGGTAGCCTATTCGTCTGAGGCCTGAGGAGGGGCCATGGGACTAGTACGTGCCATTGGAGGGGTATTGAAGTAACACTTGCAGGGTTGAACAAATTCCACCGTGATTGAAGAACCATGTGGGCCTATAGATGCATAGAAAGGGCATATGATAGAAGCAAACTTAGCTTTGAGAGAAGCTAGCAAGAGCCCAATTTTATCTGCAACTCGTCCCAATTCTAGTCTTTTTTTATGCCCAATGACACACACCCTCTTCCAGGACCCAACAAACTACAAGTTGCATGCATGTGATTCTCATTCATGGGGAATTGTTTGGCAATTACAAGGTAGATTTACATGGTATAAAAAGACCCACAAACACACTTTACACCTATAACCTACACAGAGTTCTGAGATCCAAGAGCCTAGAATAAAAAGCCAGACGAAGAAATTTATGTTGCAAGCAACTTATGACTTAGGGAGATGGTTGTTTAGAAATTATGGCAGATGGAGCACATGCCCAGAGCGACACTGACAATTATACACGATTCACAATGTAAAATCAACCAAAATTATCCAAAGTTGTTTTTCATGAAAATGAAATAACATTGTATGCTATAAAATGATGCTAATCTAAAATGGACCAATGCTAACTTAAAATAGAAATGCTCATATGAACCTTGGTTAAAAGAGCCATCATTATTTTGTTAATGAGGCAAACCCGCAACTTCCTAATAAGACTTTTACTTAATATTTATCGAAATTTTGGCTTATGAAAAATATTATCGAAACTTTTGCTTAAGAAAAATAGGTTCGATGGTCAACCATCAACTAGTAGTAAGTCAAACGTCAAGCGAACGCTATATACCATGCCTATGGGCAGGTATAATAATAGGATAAATTTTATGCAATACGCTTATTTTCATATATATTAATAGATCTATATGTTAAAAGATTTATTAATTATAAACAAGATCTACTTTGTAGATGGCATATCTGCCTAGTTTTTTTTAAATGATTTTTTGCTTAAATTAATTTTAAATGATTTGTATTACTTATAGTACAATGTTGAAATCGTAAGAGTAATTTTTTATTTTTTAATAAAGAAATGTCGGTCAAAATTGTATTGCATAATTTTTTTGAAATGATTTGTATTTGTCAGAGTACAATGCTGAAATTGTAAAAGAAATAATTTTTTTATTTTTAAATAAAGAGACGTCTATCTATTGTTGGGAAAGCAGTAACACCTATGTTTCCAATGTAGAGAATTTGAAATTTTGCATTACTTTCTTTTGAAATTTAGAAATCCAAGTTAGGTAAATGCTGAAATCAAAGGAAAAATTAGAAATCCAAGTTAAGTGAATGCTGAAATCAAAAGTAAATAAATGCTAACCCTTCTATTTCACATTAGTAACTGAATTTGTTGTTCATTCTGAAATACACAATATCTTTCACATTCCACATCAGTAATTGAATTTGTTGTTCATTTTGAAATATGTCATATCGATATCCACAATAGTTTGATGCATCTTACAACAATTTGGAGACCTGATCTGAACATGAACAGGAAGATTTAGTATTTAGTATTTAGTATATAAGAAATTCTGTAGAATTTTGATTGAAAGCAATTATTTCAAACACAAAAACAAAGACCTACTAATTAAAATACTTGCGTAAACGCTAGTACATGCCAAAGTACTTGATTGCACTCGGCAAGTTCATTCTCTGGATAGTTCTACAAATTGTTTTTTCCCCGTCATACCAATTTTATTGATGGCTTCATGGTGGTGGGTGTTCATATAATTTAATACTAAAGATATCCCTATTGCATGTGAATTCTTTGGTCTTGCAATTAAATTTATGGACTATGTTACGGAGTTATGTTTCCAGGTTATAAGAATCCTATGCTTTCCTAAGGGATGAGATAAATTTTACTTGTGTTAAAGGGTAATTAAATTTTGGGAGGCTTCCTTAGCCAATTATGGTAATTTCCAAGATGATAAACTGGTTGTTAGCGAGAAATGCTAGTTCTATTTCGTGGCTAGTGACTTGAATTCCAAGGCTAGATCTTGGGCTCTATGGATTCCTATGCTCAATTTTCAAAATAAAAATATTTTCTACTTGGCTAGGAGATTTGATTTCTCATTCTCTGATTCATCTTTGGTCTCTCAGGAGGTTCAGAGGGGGTGGGTGGCAATTCTAGGGTCCTTCATGGTAGTGTTGTTGTCCTATTTGGAGAGTTATGGACGCCTCTACATATTCACATACCTTTAGTCCTCCATAATCTAAGAAGTGGTAGTTCCAGGCTTCATGAGAGTCTCCAAGTTAAATTTGGCTCACCTGTTCCTTAAAGGTACTTCTTCATTTATTTTCATGCTAACTTAGATGTATAATTTTTCTTGGACAATATTTTCTCTTCACATTTATCCCCCTTTTCTCCTTCCCATTTGTTGAATTTCTTGTTCCTTGAGCACGTCAATCCTCCCCCCTTGTTATCAAACTCTCTAGGTGCTCCTTTTCCTATTGGCCTCTTATCTCCTTCTTACTCCCTTGGTTCAAGCTTCGATCTTATTTGTTTCTTGGTTCTCCTTTGTCTTTATCTCCCCTCCTCTGGCAAGTCCCTTATGGTGAATAGCCTAAATCCTACAATCATTTTAAGTGGCATCCATGTATGTAGTTAGTGTTAGCACCACCCTATCTATAATAAAGTTTAGTATCTATACCTCTAATGGGAAATCATAATAAATAAAACTCATTGATCTTTTTTCCTAATGAATTACAAATGATCAAATCCCAAGTGATTTACTATCATGTTGATGTGATTGCTAATCTGAATATTGATATTGGGCTAGTAAATAAATTGAAGTAAAATTGCTCTAAAGCATATAGAACATACCATTGTTGCCTAAAATTAACATGATATCAGAGTGGAGGTGAAGACAAAGCCCAAGCAAGAGTGAAAGAGAAATCACCAAAGACAGTTGGACAAGGAAAAAAGGCTCAATGGGTTCCTCATCCTACTTCCCGGTTGAAGACAAGCTCCATGATAAATGTGACTATCATGGATGGAAGATGTCTCTTGATTTGACCTTAGAAGAAAAAGAAGTGATGGACTATGTGCAGGGTAAAATATTTGAACCAACTTCAAATGCATCGGCTACTGCAAAGACCAAGTACAATAGGGTTGAAGTCAAAGCAAAGAAGATTATCAGGGATTCCATTAACAAGCATTTGGTGGCCTACATCTCTGAATTGAAGACCTCCAAGAAGATCTACGACAAATTGGTCGGCATGTTCAAGGTTAGTAATGCTAATCAAATTCTACTTCGCAAGAAAAAGTTGAACAATATTAAGAAGGGCAAGGACGAGGATATTCAATCCTGTTTCTTGAGGATTACTGAGATCAAGAATGATCTACTCTCGATTGGAGAAGTCATTCCTAACAGGGAACTTACTCTCACCACCCTTGGAGGACTCCCACCTAAGTGGTATGTATTTAAAACCACCGTCCTCAACAATGATCGAATTCCAGGATTTGAAGAATTGATGTCGAGATGCATTCAAGGAGAAACAAGAATGGTGAAGCAAGAAATCCCTTCTAATAGAAGAAACCCCACTACATTCTCCGCTCGTGCCAAAAGGAGAAATAATGCAGGGTCTAAAGGTCATTTCCATGGAAAGTCTGGATCTAAAGGAGGAAGGAAAGTCTTTGGTGATTTCTCTTTCACTCTTGCTTGGGCTTTGTCTTCACCTCAACTCTGATATCATGTTAATTTTAGGCAACAATGGTATGTTCTATATGCTTTAGAGAAATTTTACTTCAATTTCTTTATTAGCCCAATATCAATATTCAGATTAGCAATCACATCAACACCTTGTATTACCAATAAATAGAGCAAAAATTGCAGAGGGAAATCGGTGAAAAACACAATACAAGAAGCAATTCTTTTAGATGCCAAACTTTAAAATTGATAATTGATCTTAACATGCCTCTAGTTGATGACCCCATCTGGAGCTATGATATCATATTGTAAAGTTATACTTTTGTCTGGACAACTTTATAGAGCATATATTTGTTGTTTAATATGGAATTGACATATAACATTTAAAAACAAAAAAAACAAAAATTCAATGTGTATCTTATAATATATATATATATATAATATATATATATATAATATTGCATAGTCTAATGAGGTGGAGGGAGGCCTGAAAAGTTATGAAATTCCGGTTATATTAGAGAAAAACTGGTAGAACTTTGTAAATCCAAGTTATAGTTGTTAAACTTCAAAATTCGGTGGTCTAGAAGTTTTTGATGGTGTTGAATCATTTACCCATCAAAAACACGATTCAAAACACTGCCTCTCATATTTTTTCAAAAATTAACCGATTCGGCCAACTTTTAACCGTCCTTGAAATTCCTCCGCCTCGTAGACAACTAATTAATAAGAAGAGAAGAACCTATTTATATTGTATATAAAAAAAAAATGAATTATTTTTTAGTGATTTAAACATTTTATTAGTGTGTCCCTTCTTTTTTTTCAAAGTTTAGCAGTACTACATCTTCATCATGTCTAATATATCACCCCGATCAAGGTGGGGAATTGACCCAGTAACTTCACATCAAGGAGTGCCTTAATAGAGCACATGATCACCATCTATCCAAAACACCATGGACTTTATTTGTGTGTCTTTCAAAAAGACAGATGATAATTACTTATGGAACAAAGCATATATATATATATATAATATATATATATATATATAATAAAGTATGGAGAGATCTTCAGGTACAAAGTTTTCTTTAAAATTTGATTTCTAAAAATAATTTGAAGCCTTAAGGAATTTGACTCTTCTTGACCTTATAAATATAAAATTAATTCTAATAAAAATAAATACTTAATTGAGGACAATTAAAAATATTTTTAAAACTATATATTAAAAATATACCTTTATCTAATATAATGAATATAGATGAGTAATTTATTATATGTTAATGTCATAATATATACAACTATAAAAAATATATAACCATAATGGAATGATGAATTAGAACTGATCACAAGGTAATGGTGCTTAATTTCATGGTAGTGAAAGGCTTGCAAGCTAATATAAATATAAGAATTTGTTAAAACAAAAAATATATAATGAGTTTTTTCTTTCAAAGTCTTATTTTAATGTGTTGAACAGAAGTTAATGATAAACAAGAATCGCTGCAAGGTAGCAAGTCTCTGCCTTGAGCGAGGCTAAAGAAAAGATGTAGCCACAAAATAATTTAGTGACTTTGTTAAAGGCACGTGTTATACATCCCTCTAGAGCTAGAAGTCCCTTCCTTGAGCGGGGCTATAGAAAAGATGTAGCTACCAAATAGCTTAGTGACTTTGTTAAAGGCATGCATTATACATCACTCTAGAGCTACAAGAACTGTACCTTAATAATTGTTGGACGAGATCAAATTGAAGAACTTAATAGGTCAGTTTTTAGTCGTTGTCTCCAGGTAGAAGGTTTGGAAACGAGTTTATGAGTAATGAAACAAGGAAATATTAGACTCACTTGAATGACTAGAATAGATCCTAGTTAACTCCTTAAATAACTGGGAATAATTAGAATTGCCTGACATTTGTGATTTGGTATTATTTGTCAAGATAAAATAAAGATGGGGTTGGGAGACTTTTAGTATTAGCTCATTTCCAAAGTGGGAAAGCAATTGTGATCACACATATGCTACTACACTAAGTGAGATGAATGTTTTTGAAACTTTTAACCCCGTACAAAATTACCTGCATACGAATCTAAAAGAAAAAAATAAACAATGGCGAGAGAATAAAACATAAAACAAATTTACACAAATATTTTCCCTTGGATCCCAAAACCAAGGCTATTAGATTGATTTTTCATTATTTTCCTTTCAATGTTACAATACATATATACATGTCGAATCATCCATAAACCCCAATCCATTAACCCTGGATTAGAACATAATCATAGTTACCTTGATTGGATCTATAAAATACCATGGATAGAAAACCATCATGCCCAAAACCATGTGCGAAATTCATACACAAAACCATAGGTAGGTCCGCCCACCTAATATAGGGTCCAAAAAAAAATTCCTAAGACACTATCACCCCCTTCCTTACCCCCCAACAGAGGGGACAATTGCACCCCCTGTTGTGCTTGATGCAATGTACAAGTGGGTTTTTCGCTCCCCCCCCCCCCCATGCGTGGGGTAGTCATGGAAAGAATATAACACACACCCAACATTCTCCCACTTGTTGTTTTATTTCCATAGGAGAGCTTAGTCATTGATCCAACCCTGCAACGCCTATTATTTCTCTACACCAAGATAAATTTTCAGTGCTCATAGACTTTGTTAATACATATACAGTATTCTTCAAAGTGTCCACCTTTACTAGCAACACCTTTTTCTCCTCAACCATATCCCTCACAAATTGATACTGAATATCAATGTACTTTGTCTTTGTATGATAAACAAGGTTCTTTGCCAAGAAAACTGTACTGTGGTTGTCACAGTCAATCTTTATAGCTCATTGTACTAACCCAATACTTGAACACAATCTCTACAACCAAATAGATTCCTTCCTTGCATGAGTTGCTGTCATGTATTCTACCTCTGTAGTTGAGAGTAAAACTACAGACTATCTCCTACTCATCCAACTGACTGCACCTCCAAATAGGTTAAACACATACCCACTTGTAGATCTTCTCTGATCTAGATCTCCAGCCCAGTATGCATCAAAAACTCCATAGATGTCCAAAACTTTGTCCAATCCTGGGCTTCCTTGGCAGCACAAACCATAATCACTAGCACCACGCAAATACCTGAAAAATCATTTCACTGATGTCCAATGCTCCTTCCCTGGTTTTGACATCAACCTGCTCAATACTCCCACTGCATGTGTAATGTCTGGTCTAGTACAGACCATTGCATACATCAAGCTATCGACTTCACTTACATATGTAACATAGGACATGGCCTCTTCCTCTTCTTGTGTCTTGGGACACTATTCAGTAGATAACTTTACACCTATAGGAATAGGAACATTCACTTGTTTACTATCATGCATATTAAACCTTTGTAGTTTTGTCTCGACATACTTCCTCTAGTTTAACCAGAGCTTCCCCTTTACCTGATCTTGTTTAATTTCCATGCCCAAAATATAGTTTACAACACCAAGATCTTTCATGTTGAATTTAGAGGACAATTGGGTCTTCAAATCCTGGATTATTTTTTTGTCATTTCTAACCAGCAACATATCATCCACATACAAGACGAAATAAATAACATGGCCACCAATTAATTTAAAATAATCACAATGATCTGCTTCGCTTTTGGTGAAGCGAAGTCCACATATATATGTATCAAATTTCTGATACCACATCCTTGGTCACTGTTTTAACCCATAGAGAGACTTTTTCTAACCTGCATACCAGTTCTTTCTTACCCTTCACCACAAATACTTCAAGTTGCTTCATGTAGATCTCTTCTTCCATATCTCCATTAAGAAATGTTGTATTCACATCCATGCTTTCTACCTATAAATAAAAAGCAGCAACAACATATAAAAGTAATCTAATAGAAACTACCTTGGCAATAGGAGAAAAAATATCACCAAAATCAATTTCTGGCACTTGGGAATAACCTTTTGCTACCAATCGAGCTTTGTATTTCTCCACCTTTCCTTCATCATTCATCTTCTTTTTAAACACCCATTTTCTTCCAATGGGTTTCCTTCCATGCGACAACTCCTCCAGATTCAAAGCGTCATTTTTGTGCAAAGATGCCATTTTATCAACCATGGGCTCTTTCTAGAGTTTTCCATCCTTTGAATCTATGACTTCCTTGACAATTCTGGGATCATCATCAGTAATAGATAAATTAAAATTTGAACAAAAATTAGATCGACTATACCTTTCTAGTTGCCTTCTTTCTCGGACGGATCCTCTCACAGCTGGATTTTGTGGCTCCTCATCTTCTGATTCATCTTCTGATGTAGAGTCTGATTCTTCCTCCTTTATCTCAAACTATATCTTCTCAAGTTCCTTTAGTAGGACTTAATGTTTAATAAAATATTTCACCTCTCTAAACACCACATCATGGTTGCACACAACCTTCTTTGTTTCTGGATTACAAATCTTATAACCTTTTAAACCATCCTTATACCTAATAAAGATGCACCTTTCATATTTACTATCCAACTTGGTTCTTTTTTCCTTTGGAACATGCACATATGAATCGCATTTAAATACCCTCAGATCAAAAAAAGAGGGTTTCTTACCAGTCCATACCTCTTGTGGAGTCTTATCCTCCAATGTTGATGAAGGTGATCTATTGACCAGGTAACATGATGTCTCCACCGCCTCTGCCCAAAATTCGTGTCCTAACCTGGCATCACTGAGCATGCTTCTTGCCTTATCCATCAATGTTTTGTTCATTCTTTCTGTAACTCTATTTTGTTGAGGTGTGTGGAACAGTCTTCTGCCCTGATATACCACACCTCTTATAGAACTCTTCAAATTCCTTCTTGCAAAACTCTCCACCATTATCAGTCTTCAACGCCTTTATATTGTTCTCTGTCTGATTTTCCACCTGAACCTTAATTTTTTTCAATGTGTCAAAAAATTCAAATTTATTTATGAGGAAATATATCCATGTATTCCTTGAGAAATCATCTATAAATGATACATAGTACACAGACTTACCCAATGATAGAACCGACATAGGTCCAAACACATCATCATGCACAAGCTCTAATATATGTTTCACCGTCTTAACACCAGAGGGAAAACTCATTAGATTCTTCTTCCCATATACACAATTTTCACAAAAATCAAAATCCAGAGAGAAATTAGGCATGTTTTTTACCATTCCATTACCATGAAGCATTCGACGACTCTTCTCTCCAATATGTCGAAGCCTTTGATGCCATAGTATGGTCTTTTCTCCAGAGACCACTAGATTTTCTGCTCTAGTTTCAAAAACCATTAAACTGTTGCACCCATCAATAATAATGTTACCCTGAAACTTGTAAAGAGTGCCAATCTGAACTCCCCGCATCAATACCACTGCTCCTCGAACCATCTTACAGGTATCTTTCTCGAACATTGTTTTTACACCTGCATCATCCTGCGTACTTACAGAAATACGATTTTTGACCAATGCAGGAATATGCAGAACACATGGAAGTGTTATAATCCTTCCAGCTTGCAACCTCAACTTGACTTTTCCGCCACTGACGATTCTAGCATTCCTGTCATCCCCTAAGAAGACATCACCATTGTCATATTTATCATACTCGCAAAAAGACTCTTTATGGGGAGTGAAGTGAAAGGATGCACCCGAGTCAATCAACCATGCCTCATGATCTACATGTGTACTTAAAAAAGAATTCAAGTACACATCCCCGCTTTCATCTGAGGTGGCTTTCATCTCTGTAGAAGGAGCACCATTAGATCCCTTTCCTTTCTCAGGAGATTTAGATTTATAGTCCCATTTGAAGTGCCTTTCCTTTCCTCATTTCTAGCACACCTTTACAGGTTTTCTAGGAGGTTCAAATCTCCCTCTAGATTTCGATCTCCCACTCGAGGGCTTATTTTTGTTTCTGTTCTAGGACCATCTTTTTACAAACAAGGCATCACCATTCTAGCCCTCCATATTTTTCCATCTCATCTCCTCCGACAATAAGGAATAGACTATTTCATCAAATTTCAAGGCAGTTGCATTGCTACTTATTGCAACAACCAAACTATCCCACGAATCTGGTAGAGAACACAACAAACTGATCCACTTATCTTCATATGAAATTTTAATATCAACAGATAATAACTGGCTTACCACAATATTAAAGGCACTCAAATTCTCTTTCACTGAATCTCCATCTTCCATCCTCAGTTTATACAACTTTTTCTGTAGGAGGAGTTTATTCACCAGAGACTTAGATTGCTATAAAATCCCTAACTTGTCCCACACAGCCTTCACCAAAGCTTCCCCTGATACATTCAACAACACTAAATCTGAGGCACACAATCGTATTATGTTCTTTGACTTCTGATCCAACTTCGCCCAGTCTTCACCTGACATTGTCATTGGTTTAGTACCTAGATCTACCGCGATCCACTGATATTTATTCACTAGCAAATCCTCCATCTTGAATTTCCACAACTCAAAACTCTAACCATTAAATTTCTCGATCTCTATCTTTCCACTGCTCGTCATCTTCTTTCACCACAAGAATTGATCCCGCAGATCTCCCACTGAACAGGGTCTACCACAAGCCTGAGAAAAGCCCCTCAGTGGCAAAGGCATCCCCTTGAAGCCAAAACAACTCTGATACCAAATGAAAGTTCTAACCTCGTACAAAAATTACATACATACAAATTCTAAAAACATAAAATAAACAATGGCAAACTCATAAAACATAAAACATATATACACATAAATTTTCCCCTAGATCCCAAAAGTGCGACTACCAAATTGATTTTTCATTATTTTCCTTTCAATGTTACAATACATATATGTACATACTGAAGTATCCATAAACCCCCATCCATTAACCCTGGATTAGAACATAACCATAGTTCTGTTGATCGGATCTACAAAATACCACGGACAGAAAACCATCATGCCCAAAACCATGTGTGAAATCCATGCACAAAACCATAGGTAGGTCTGCCCACCTAAGATAGGGTCAAAAAAAAAATTCTCATGGTGCTATTGCCCCTCTGGTGCTCCGGACACAACATACAAGCGGGGTTTTCACCCCCCTATGAACCCCCCATACATGGGGTAGTCATGGAAAGAATATAACACACCCAACAGTTCTCATCAATGGCTTGGGGAACAATATCGATGATGAACAGTAATATAAGGTTTGATGTCTAGGGAAGTCTTATATGGGTTCTTTCTAGAGAACCAGTGGTTATGATTAATGAATATCTATAGGTTCAACGAAGTTGTGAAACGACATCTCCTGCACAAAACCTAGCAATTATGATGATGTCAGAGCCAAATGGAATGGATGAAGTCTCACAAGTGGTGAAGGAAATTAGCAAGCAACATATGATATTGGTATTTTTCTTGCGAAGATCAAATCGAGACCAATGGAAATTGGGGAATACATGGGAAAGTGTGGACATACAATGGTTGGACAAAATATGATAGGCGGGAGAGTGTGTATGGCATCGATTGAATTAAAGTGGTGGCCCAAATGTTGTCAAAATTGCAATGATTCAAGGTGATAATGTTGTTTTGTTTTGAAATATATTGCAATGGTTCAAGATGATAATGTTGTTTTGTTTCAAAATATATTGGATTAAAGTCGTGCAGAAGGAGGTGTTTGGAGCCAACAAATTATATGGAGCGGGAATTTTGAGAATTTTCAAAGGATGTTGCAAGCATTGGAGGAAGATAGTGATATTCGTAATTCTATGAAAATTGTTCGGGAAAATTTTGATCTTTATGAGTTGAGAAAGAAACATGTTACGGGACATTGAACCTTCTAAAAACATTTTTCTCTGAGCTCAGTGAAAGTGATAAGTTATTGTGTGCAATGTGTCGTGAAGTGATTTCCACTTATGAATCTACAACAGAATTGCGTTGTAATCATCTTTTCCATAGACGTTGTATTTTAAGTGTTTTTTACGTCGAATTTTGTCTCTGCTATGCAGAGATGAGTTGAAGTAACTATCTTTGGCAAAGGAAAATCGTTGTTCATCGGCTTTATTCCTCCATCTTATTAACTGTTCATTTTACAATTTTGTGCCTGTAGCATAATTGCCGTATGATAACATTGTTTCAGGGATTGATAATTTCGGTTCTTTTCATGTCATATGACTACTACTATGTCATCTAAGTGTTTGCATTACCTTTCAATGCTATAAAAAGCAAAGGAACTTTCATTAAGGTGGTGGGACGAAAATTTTACACAATAAATTCTTTAAATGGTTTAAACTATTATAAATTTGATGTTTTTACATAAAGTTGTTAAAAATTTTAGAATGTATATATCAAGGATTAAAAAAAGTGATGTAAAAACAATATTTATAATTTAAGAACTAATGAGATTCACAAAATATTAATTTATATAGAAATATAACAAATATTTTATAGTTTATAAATTAAATGATAGCAAAACTAGCTTAATTTTTTTTAAATAATGACATTTTATTATATAAAATTAAAGGGACTTAAAATATATACATACTTCTATTCTTGCAAAGAAGCAATAAATATTTGTAAACATACAGACATATTCACAATGTTGAAGAACATTTCCCAAGCTCTTGACAAAATGCCACACACTTTAATGAGTAAGCACATTACAGAGTGGGTCCATTTCTTGGCGACTTGCCCACATTAACTTATGATCCACCATGCATGTTTGCCTAAGTCACATGAACTATTGTTACTCCGTAGAAACTATCATAATGGGAGGGTCTGCAGTGAGGCACGAACCCTAATACCTTGTAGAGTTTAGTATCTTGAAATATACCAAATTTTCCAAAATGCTGGATGGATGGTGTATTTTGAAATTCTAAGGGGATTTGACGTTGGGATTTGATGCTACTATAGCGGAGACTCCACTGCTCAGAATTTGTAGGAGTCTGTCTCAATAGTTCATGGGTTGTTGATACCAATGGTCTTCATTGGATGGCCTCATAGTTACGATGTCATCTAGTCACAATTGTATCTCGAACATAGTTTCCTTGATATGTTAGGAATCAAGTGTACAATACATGATCAAACTATAAAAATGGTAAGAAAAAACAAATTCGTTATATTTATTTATATGGTTATACAAGAGTTATCTATTTGAACAAAGTAGTTATCTATTTGAATTAATGAGTATTGCTAAAGTGTCCCTAGTTGAACCTGGGTTTCTAATTAACACCAACTAGGTTTTTAATTAACACCAACTTCAAAAAAAATTCATCCCTATGTTGTAGCAGCGACAACCACCTTCCAAAAGTTTGTCTTAGTTTTGTTTTGGAGACTCCCTACCAACCTTTCACAACACCTTGTTTTGTTATGTCAAGTACACAAGCTTCAGTGATTTTCGCGCACAAAGACATTTTGTCGATCAAAGCTTGATGCATTTCCCTCACAAGTTGTTCATTCGGACTTGGTCAACTGCAGGCTGAGCAGCTCCCTTAAGAAATTGTACAATTCTCGAGGACAACCAGCCTTCCCTCAAGAAATTACGCAATTCAACCTGGCAACCTACTGGGCTCTAGAATTGTGCAATCTTGCAAGTGAGGCTTCACCCAGACACTGTGCAATCCTTCCCAGGAGGCCTGCTCAGCCGAGAAATTGTGCAATCCTGGGCAACAGTCAGCTATTCTACCCATAAATTGTGCAAATATCATGGGTAGCCAGCCTAGCTCCCATCCAAAAATTTGCATTTTCTCCCAACAGTTGAGCAGCCTCATGCATGTGCAATTGGGTTGACCAGTTCTACTCGGGACCAAGGAAACTTGACTTGCATGCATGGCTTGCTTTTCCTTGAACAGCGAAAGGCAACATGCAAAAACCATCACATGATTCAGGAAGCTATTTTTAGCCACCGTAGGTTACATGCAAAGTTTATTTTAGAAACCTCCCTCCAAGTGTCGCTTTTTCCTAGATTTGTGGCATGCACGTCATGAGTTCAAACTTTATGCATTCGATGCATCATAGCTCATTCTTTTACATAGATCTTGGAGCTATGACATCCCACAGAACATCCAAGACTCTTCGACACATCCGGCTCAACTATTCATAGGTAAGTAGTCTCAAGTTGTCTTTTTTAGCATTTATGTCGCTTTTTGTGTTTTTGCTTGTGTGAGTGTTGTTTGCTTGATTTATTTGAACGTTTGTTTTCGTTTACATGCATAATAGCTTTTACTAGCACCGTTTCAGTTTTTGTTGTTATCTCATTGTTGTCGCATGAATGAAATTGTTTTGCACAAATGGTCGTTGATTCAGTGACTCGTTTCACCCACATGCATGTTGTTTTATTTTCTGAATATTTCATCCAATGTTTGCATGCACAATAAATCACTTATGCTTTCACTCAGTATCGCCATGCATTCACTTTCAGATTTACTTTTAGCTTCTCGTCGTTAGGTCTGGATAGCCTTGGCCCGAACTCTGCCTTACCGAGACAACATTCCACAATCTAGATAAGGAAGGCTTTGTCTTCCTCTCCATAAATGTGCATTTCTGCCCAGTCACTGTCTCCAAGACTACTTTGCGCATTTCTGAGACACAGTGACTGTAGGCTCAGGGGCTGCATCAACCAGTCTGGATTGCACATTACACAGATCCAACAGCTAGTCTTGCCTCCTAGATATCCCAGCCTGTCTTTTGCACAGTTCTGGCACCCAAGCACCTAGCCTCCCAGAAGAAATTGCGCAAACTTTTCCTATCATTCCCTAGGTATATGTTATGTCTTTCCCCAAATTTGCTTTGTTTCTCACTGATAGATTTCTTTCCATGCATGTTGCTTTGTCTCCAAATCTTTCAGGTGTTCATCTACCTCTTAGCAGTACAGGATCAATGGCCTCCAAGAGAGTAGGATCAAAGGACACTGACGGGAGTGCAATTAGAGCAGCAATTGAGCAGGTGGCCGCAAGTCTACCGATCTATGAAGATACCAAGTTATTTCTAGACAAGGACATCAAGCTGAAATGGCAAGAGGTCAATGAAGCATTTGAAGGCACCTTTGGGGTAGACGTCAAAGAATGCCAGGTGTATGTGAGCATTCACAAATCCAACTTGTACTGGATTGCATGCAGATACCCTGCATTCCCATGCGCGGACATGATACACTGGATTGTCTCGCACATTGATCCCGAGACAATGACTCTAAGAAGTGTCAGCGAGACAAAGCTTGAAACCTTTTGGGCATAAGATTATGATGATATGTATCAAATATCAAAGCTCGTGACTATCATGGAGACTCCCTTCAGCTTACCCAGTAGCAGTGCCAACTCCAAAGACATTCCTAAGAACCGGGTAAAGGAGTCGACTAGATTCAGTATGACACCCAACCAGATCTACAATACAAAGATACTGCAGAAGGCATATCAATACTTGGTCATATTTTCATGTCATATGTATGGCCAAGAAAGCACGGAAACCTTCCCACAGAGTTGGGTGATCGCGCTGGACCAACTGGCCAGAGAGGTGAAACCATGTAACTGGTCTAGCATGTTGGCTCATCAGCTGACGGAACAGGTAATGAAGGCTCGACAGTCACCCTAAGGTAGGCCTACATATTAGATGCAATCTCTTCCCAACAGGAGTTCCTGGGCTTGGAGTGGGCATGGTCGTTGGCAGAGATTGTTGTGAACACATATTGTAAGTTGTTGTCCAAATGCAGCTTCAGAGGAGTTATCACACGGTTGTCTGATCATTTTGTCACCCCAGTTTATAGATGATATTCAAACAGAATCCACCCTACATGTCAAGGGTAGCAATGGAGGAACTGATAGAAATTGTTGATTGATATGCCTCACCATCTGTCACCTTCATACGAATGTTCAGTTCAGAGAAGCCTCTGCATGTTCTACATTAATTTGCCTTGGACATACTCGTCATGCAGGAAGTATCATATCACATCTCAGCAGGATTGACAGTTAGATTTCACATGAAGAATAAGGTACCTTGGCTCGCTCTTCCATTATGGATTAGATTATATGAGATTCGAAGTTTCAAGCAAGCAGATGTCAAAGCAGAATAGATGAAGAAGTATCCATTCGACCTCTGAAGTTAGAATCCATATGACCCACATTGTATTGTGAAAGATCACAATACGAGAGTATAGTTCAACTGGATCCACGGGGCATTTCATTAGACAGAGGAGGACCCATAGAGATATTGCTACAGTTTCTCCAGACCCAATGAACAGATCGACTTCGTTGTGGAGTGGTTAGTGAAGCAACATGAAGTAGCATCTTGGAGAGCACCGGCAGTAGTAGTAGAGGTAAGCATACCAGTGCGCGGTAAGGGTAAGAGGAAGATTGTCGATCGCATGGAGGAAGAGAAAAGCTACAAGTTCCGAGCAGATCCACTTGTGGAGAAAGTAGCTTTGGCTATAGAGGCGAAAATGCAACAGAGCAACAAGCGAATCGCGCAAAGGCAGAGGGAGAAGAGAAGGATGGAAGAAATAGAGAAGGAGTTGCATGAGTTGAGGGAGCAACTCTGGAAGGAACAAGAGCTGCACAAACAAGAGAGGGAAGCGCAGTAGAAACAAGTACAACAGGGGGTACAACATGTGCAAACGGATGAAACAACACCCGTACAGGTAGTGGATTCATCTGAATAGATGGCATCAAGTAGACAGGGTGAACCATCGCAGGAGCAGGACTTCACTCATAAGAAGAGAAAGCACTTCAACAGTTGGATATGGATATGGAGAAACATGAATTGGAACAGGACATCGACCTCATGCCTCACCACCAAGAGGTCAACTTACCCGCTTCATCGCATCCAGATGATGAGAAAGTCTCAAGTGACTAAGGAGGTACCACGATCCTTCGAGATCAGTCGGAAGGAGAGATGCACAACATCTCATTCAACAAGTCTCAACATAGAGTTGTGCAGTCTCGTAGAGTGTCGACTCTGGATGATCATACATCTCTTGTGGAAGTTGAGGAACGAGTGATCGTTTCTAGCGTGTGTGAACATCCAGTAGCCTTGGCCGATGCTACCAAAGTGTATGGCGAAGCCACTAGCTCAAGTGTTTTCTTTCTGATAGCTAGGAATGAGTGAAAGGCTAAGGAAGTATAAATGACCAAGCAAGGAGGAGATTTGGTGACAGCGTCCACCTAAGCTAAACTGAAGGAGGCAATACTAGATGAAGTATTGTCCCTTGACATAATTATGCGAGCGTTGTACTCCAAGTTTGGTACCGTGCATAAGGCAGTCGTCCATCTCAACAGATGGTAGCAGTAATGTGCTAAAAGAGCACGTATCTTGGCGAACTTACATGGTGTTATTGATCACATGCAAACATGGACGATGAGATAAAAAGGAGCCCTGCTTCACTTGCCTAATATGATGAAGGTTAGTGTGATCGAGCTGAAGGCACATATCTAGAGTCAAATCCAAAACTATGAAGAGCTCCCACAGCTCATCACTAGTATACAAGCTTCCCATGCACACGTAGTCAAGAGTATGGATGTTTTTGTGTGCGCACATGCAATCCCACCTATTGGGACTCTCACCGAGGTGAAGACAAAGGCACAGGTCCAACTAGATCTTGACTCATACTTCGACGAGTTAATGCACATTTCCACCAGCCCAGACTTGTGCATCAGTGCAGACATCATGCACAAGTATGTTGTTGGTCTAGCTGAATTGAAGACAATGATGCACATGCTTTCATACGAGTTGGACAGAGGAGCCCGAGCACTGTACCCAGATGCTATGGAGGCAAGAGTCAGACTCCAAAAAGATGTTACCTTGGAACACACGAACACCATCAAGGAACACCATCAAGGACTACCGATATTGGCATCAATATGTTACTGTCAATCATTACGAGGATGTTGAGGAGTTGGACTTCCATGGTTCTCTAAGTCAAAGTGATGTCTAGCATGACTTGCTCAAGCCATTTTGTCTCACATGGGTACATGTGCATTGTAATGTAATGTCACGTCAAGTGTAAGTCAAGTGTCGATAGCTGGATGCAGTAACAATCATAGAGTGGATGAAGAGTCATGAGGGTAGTTGAACTATCACAAAGGGGAATGTCAAGGGTCACCCCACCCTTTGCTATAAATAGTCCCTCATAACTCATTGTAATGGCTTTTGGTCAGCCAAGCTTCCGATAAGACTATCTTGGAGAGAGTTTGGACAGTATTGTAATGAGCCTTGGCTTCTCCACTATCCAGAGCTAGTACATCTCTTTGGAGGAGCAAGTGGTTGTGGTTGTAACATTCTTCTATCGGAACTAGCGGTTGGACATGGATGTATTGTATGACTGGAACTTACACTTCTTAATATAACAAGACCCATTATGTTTCATGCATATGTTGTATTGTATTATATGCTATCTGGTTTACTCTAAATGATATATGTATTGGTTTCCTTATGCATGCATGTATAGCTATCTGTGTATGTATGTATGAATCTTTCTGAAATGTGTTATTGGTTTAACCATCACTTTGGATTGCTTGCTAACTTGCCTTCCATGTTGTGATGCGTCTTCACTCGTGTGTTCCTTTCTTAACTGCATACTATCATAGGTTTCCAAGGGGCACACTCATCTCAACCCCAGTGTGTTAGAACCTCTCATGCACATTCCTTGAATCACTGCAGTTATCACACCCTTGCTACCAACAGAGTTATCTTAATGGCCTCTGTGTGAAATTGCAGTCAAGGCATTACCATACGACCCACTGCTGGGACTCCTACACCAAACAGTATAAGGTCTAATTGGGACTTCTTACCGGGGAGATCACCTGACATGTTGGCAGGTCTAGCACCGTCAACACCCTAATATAAGTAAAAATTATTATTTGAATGAATGGCCTTGCTTAGTGGAGGATATCAAAAAACAAACTACTCTAGAATAACTAGAAACCTAAATATACCAATGATTTCCAAGTGAATTCTACCATTGATTTCCAAGTGATTCAATGTCATACCACATCCCAAAAGTCCGATGCATATATTTTCCATTCCTATTTTAGTATAAACAACACCTTCCATTGCAAGATTGTTTGAATATTTGTAATTTAGTAAAACATCATTCAATTCATAACAATGGTTACGACCCTTAGAAATAAATTTGTGATATTAGCAATAAATGTATGAGTAAAAAACTATTATTTGAATGAAGGACCTTGCACAATAGAGAAATAAAACAACAAACCTCTCAAGAATAACAACAAATGTGAATATACCATTGATTTGCTAGTGAAATCAAAATCGTGCCATATCCCCAAAGTTCTAGGTATAAATTTTCCATTTTTTATTTAGCAATAGCAACACCTTCCAGTGAAAGATTGTAACACAGTAAAACATCATTCAATTCATAACAACAATTACAACCCTTCAACCAATTCGAGACTTGAGCATTCTATACAACTATTGTATATTGCCTATCAATATAAAGATTTTGTGTAAACAATATTTTAACCATTTGTATATTGGCACTTTCAAACCATTAATCATTTAAACATTCTGTTAAAAATAAAATAATAACATATCTTTAGCATTTGACTACATGGAAAAAAAATGAGAACATATGGTAGGTGAGACCAATATGGAAATAAAGATGCACCCTTGAACATCCATAGGTTTCTCTCAAGACACTAAACTATACTTCTTGCACCCTACATGGAAAAAATCAAGGAACTATATGTCTTGCAACTTGCGCAGAAAAATAGAAGAAACCACGTTGGAACCATTCATTCTTTTCCATATGGTAAGGTAGGAGCTATTAAAAAATTCTAAAAGATAAGAGTGCTTGTGCCTTGTAGAAATATCATAACCCTGAGTAGACGACCAAGTTTTTTGAGAAGATATGTAGGTAGGAGTTACTAAAAACAGTGTAAAAGATAAGAGTGTTTGTGCCTTGCAGGAATATCATAACCCCCAAGTAGATGACCAAGTTTTTCAAGAAGATATGTGATACAACATATTTTGACATTTTCCCAAATGAATCTCGTGCTCGGTTGAATCAACTGCTTGGTTGGGACTGCTTCCTTCTATGATAATCTCCCGCCAAGAACAAAGCCAACAACCTAGAATACCTCCAAGTACAAACACAACAGCTAGCAGCCTAAAATAGAAAATAGAAAGATAATCAAGCCAAGAAAAAAGTACACCATTGCAGGTTGCTCTATAGAAGGCCCTAAGGAGGGGCTCTAAGAAGGCTTAGCCAATATAGAATATGTAGATAATCATTGGAATTCACCATGAGAAGTGAATGAGGAGTGAGATGGCTCACCAAGAGAAGTTAAGACAATCAAGAGAAGTGAAGACAACCTTAAAGTGAAGAAAAGTGGAGTATTGCATGCAATATGTTTAAAATGTTTAAACATGTGTAATTTATTTCTAAAGGAGAATATCATGGAGACAAGTGGCCGAGTACTGCGTGCAAAATGTTTAAACATGTGTGATTTATTTCTAAACCCTCGGCACCATTGCAAACAATATATTCTTAATTAGTAACCATAAAAATGTTTAAACATGTGTGATTTATTTCTAAATTCCGGGCACCATTGCAAACATTAATATATATTATTATATATATATGCTCTTAATTGGATAACCATAAATGTCTACGAACTAATATTAACATTAGTGACTTGAAACTAACTTTTTTATATTAATTTATTTAGCTTAAGTTTTAATACATATTTCTTGGATATGATGCCAAATAAAACCTCTAAATTGCTTATCCGTTAAAATAACGGTTCGACCAAGCTCATACTTTGAAAAAAGGTGCTGCAGATGCTGCAACGACTAAAAAAGATTGAAGACATTGGGTTGAACCGAGTTAATAAACTTCGGTTTCTGGGCAGGAAGTAATGAAAAAGTTAGAAACGATTACAATATTCCTACTGCCCCGAAGCGGGCAGGGACTAATAATATGTTCTCCTGATGTGGGTTTGAATTCTGCTATTACTTGTATCATCTGCATTTTAACAATTTATGAAGCTGGGCAGATCCGTGCATTCAATTTGTGGACATAAAACTTACTTTACTTTCACGAAGGAATGGAGGTTCAAACATATGGGAAGTGCCATTTTACAGACTGAGAATGTTTTGCACGTGAAATCACACTTTTCCTGAAAGAGAATTAAAAGGCTTTGACGTTTTGCAGGGTAAGGAAACCTATCACTTCAAACTTCAAAACTCGAGGGCCACCATTCATAACAATTCTCTCTACAAAATTTTTAAATTGTGCAAGATTTATGGAATTTATGAGGCGGAGGAGTTGCCCAGAAAGTTATGGAAATTCCGGTTATATTTAAAAAAAAATTGGGAAGGATTTTTGTAAATCGAAGTTATAGTTGTTGAATTTCAAAACTTTAACTGTCTTAGACGTTTTTGATTGTGCTGAATCCATTTCCACCATCAAAACACGATTTAAACATTGCCTTTACGAGATTTTTTAAATTTTTTTTCCTGAATTCCAACCACTTTTAATTTTCCTAACACAATTCCTCAGCCTCATTAAAGGTGTACGTATTAGTTATTTTTGTGTGAAAGACCGTGAAAACACTTCAACGTTTTGCAGGACAAGGAAAAATATCACATCAAAATTCAAAGCTCCAGGGCCACCATCAATACCAGCTCCATCTATCAACATTTGTGCAAGATTTATAGAATATTATATCAATTTTCAAATCCCAAAAGGTTATTTATAAAAGAAAAAGAGTTTAGTCTAGTTATTTTTATGTTTTGTTTTTTTTAAGGATTATGTTTTAGCTAATTTTGCGATTAGATTGAAGTTTATATAATTTAAATATTTTTTAAAAGTTCCAAAATACTGAAAGACCATATAAATTTAGATAAGATTTTGATAAAATTTAGTAATAATTTTTGAAAATTTAAATTACAATTGCATAGTATTACCATTACCATTTAATTGTCTAAATTTTTTAAATTGAATTATTAAAAATAATAAAAATAATTATTAAAATTATTTAATATAAGAAAATAGAGATGATTTATTTAGTATATCCTAATCTCAAAATATACCCAACGAGAAACAAAGAATATGACAATGGATTCTATATTAGAATTGATTACAAGGTAATGCAAAAGTAAATGCTGGTAATTAACATGTATGGTAGTGAAAGGCTTGCAAACTAATATGTATATAAGAAAATTTAATATTAATATATATATATAAATAATTTTTTCCCAAAGTTTATTTTAAAAATTTAATGTTTCGGAAAAAATTAAAAATTTAATGTCCCAAAAAAAATTAATGATACTTGATTTGGATTTGAATTTGAATTCTGTGTATTCTATATTTTTATAATTTATGAATCTGGGTAGATTTGTATATTCAATTTGAAAACATAAAAATTATTGTAATTCTACAAAGGAATGGAGTTTCAAACAGATGTTTTGCATATAATGTTAGATTTTCACATTTATCATTTTGGAAATCGATTAGGTGGACTAACCACCACATTGGGATCCACTCTCAAAAAGGTAATGATAATGGTTTGGAAGTTTACTAAGCTTTGCAAACCTCAACATGGTATGAGAGACTTGGCCCATTCTTCGATTTGCGTTTGAGGGAGGCAGTTGGTTTTGGATTTTCGTGATCACGTGGACTAATCGCCACATTGGGATCCACTCTGGAACCACTAAAAAAGGTGCTCTGCAAACCTCAACATGGTATCAGAGTCTTGGCCCATTCTTCGATTTGCTTTTGAGGGAGGCAGTTGGTTTTGGATTTTCGCGATCACGTGGACTAGTCGCCACATTGGGATCCACTCTGGAACCACTAAAAAATGTAATGATAATGGTTTGGAAGTTTACTAAGGCCTACAAACCTCACATGGAACAACTCAAAAAGGTAATAATGGTTTCGAAGTTTACTAAGGCTTGCAAACCTCAACATGGTGTCAGAGTCTTGGCCCATTATTCATTTGCGTTTGAGGGAGGTAGTTGGTGTTGGATTTTCACACTCACCAAGTTGGGAATCCATCACATGGAGTCTTGGCCCATTCTTTGATTTGCCTTTGAGGGAGGTAGTTGGTGTTGGATTTTCACACTCACCCAGTTGGGAATCCATCACATGGACTATCGACCACTCTGGTATCCACCTTGGGACTACTCAAAAAAGTAATAATAATGATTTAAAAGTTTACTAAGGTCTGTAGATTCACATGGACTAACCACCACTGGGCGATCCGCCCCAACGCCGCCGCCCTCCCGACTTTTTTGA
Source organism: Pinus taeda (assembly GCA_000404065.3). NCBI lineage: Eukaryota > Viridiplantae > Streptophyta > Pinopsida > Pinales > Pinaceae > Pinus > Pinus taeda. The sequence continues at coordinate 17,179 of APFE031746851.1, read as the reverse complement.
TGTGTTGAATTTATTTTCCCCATAAAAACTATTCAAACAGTCCAACTATTCTTTAAAAAATAACCATCCAAACAAAATTATAGCCTCAATCAACAATACCATCCAATAATATAAGTTACACAGACCGACGCGAGTTGGACTATTCAAATTCGATGAAAAGAACACTGTCAAATTCACAATAAACTATTCCAATTAAAATATTTTGTCAAATGATTTATAGAGTTTGGTTGAACAAATATCCCTTTCTATGGGGCCCGCATCTTCACTCTAGCTCTGCCCATTAGTTCATATCAGCAGCATGTGCAGGTCCACGTGCATGCACATCCCATGTGCTTCTTACTCAACAATTCACATTTCTGTTCAAACATCAATTTACGATGAAGCACTACCAGACACAAAAATGCTTGAATGCTACACCGAATGAAAGGATAGGGGTCTGGCACATCTATATATACAGCACAATCCTCATTTCAAATCCAAAGAAATAAGTTCTTCTCATTTGTTTAAGTCATTTTTATTGCTTCACATCTCCTTGATTCTCAGGATTTTCAAAGAGGTGCAACTCTTTAACTTACAGCCATAGCTCACTCATTGCGCTTGTTAGTTCTAATTACTTGATATGATATATTGCAGATCCATGGAACTGGTTAAGAGCATTGTAATGATCCCATTGTTGACATTGATTTGGTTATTAACTGGAGTTCATGGATTTGGCGATTGGGAATTCGGTCATGCGACATTCTACGGTGGCATTGATGCTTCTGGGACAACGGGTAATGTTACATAACTTCATATCTTTTCTTTCGCTATATCAATATAAGTTAGCATCTCTTTAAACTGGGTTAATTTTTCGGTCCAGGAGGGGCGTGTGGATATGGGAATCTGTACAGCCAAGGTTACGGAACCGATACTGCTGCTCTTAGCACTGCTTTGTTCAACAACGGGCTTAGCTGCGGAGCGTGCTACGAAATGAAATGTATCGATGACCCGGAGTGGTGTTTGCCGGGCAGTGTGACTGTCACAGCGACCAACTTCTGCCCACCCAACAACGCCCTTCCCAACAACAACGGTGGATGGTGCAATCCACCCCTGCGGCACTTTGACATGGCGGAGCCAGCCTTTGAAAAGATCGCCAAGTATAAGAGTGGGATCGTTCCCATTCTCTACAGAAGGTAATTAATTGGTCCATCCTTAATTCGTATTCCAACCTCATTTCCTCATTCTTTTCTCTTTTCCAGCAGCTAGTTCTTGGAAAGTAGCTGCAAATTTCAAATTTGTTTGAGATATTTAGATGGGTTAATGTTTGAGATATTTAGATGGTTGATGTTTGAGATATTTAGATAAGTTAGATTTAAGATTTTTGTGATTTATAATGTAGAAATAAATTTTTTGGATTAATTACATAATAAACTTATTTTGGAAAAATAATCCCTATAAAAAACAGTCTCAATACACCAGTCTCAATACACCGTCTCAATCTGTCTGGCTATTAACTTATGGGCTTAACTTATGGGCTTAAAATGCAGGGTCCCCTGCCTGAGAAAGGGAGGGATTCGCTTCACCATTAACGGTCTCCCATACTTCAACCTGGTGCTCATCTCCAATGTTGGGGGAGCTGGAGATGTCCAGGCGGTTTCTATAAAGGGGTCAAATACTAGTTGGCAGCCGATGTCACGCAACTGGGGACAGAACTGGCAAAGCAATTCCTTCTTGAACGGGCAGAGCCTGTCCTTCAAGGTCACCACCAGTGATGGGCGGACAATTGTTTCATATAACGCTGCTCCTTCTAACTGGCAATTCGGCCAGACATTCCAGGGAAGCCAACTTTAAGGAAAGCCAGAGGAGAATGAATGTGTATAGCCATCGATCAATAATTTGGGATGATGCGGTGACTGGAGTACACCGGCGTCCGTTATTAGCATTGTTGAATTGTAGTGTGTATCTGGATTGACCGAGATCAATCTTAGAACTTAGAGGAGTCTCTATCGCCCTGTTCCTGGGAAGAATTGTCATTGTCATGTTCATTCCGTGTAATAATTTTCTTCCAAAATATATGTGCATCGCTTTCAAAACGGCGCCGAGTATATGCCAATGAGAACTTCCAAAATAATAACTTTTGGTTGATTGCGTTCTTGTGCAGTGTTTACAGCAATCACATGAAATTTGTTGCATGATGTATAGATTAAAAACCCTAATGACCATTTTAATAGGTGTTTTCACTTTAAATAATTATTATTTAAAATAATAGCTTTTGGTTTATTGCGTTCAGTGTTTATAGCAATCACATGAAAGTTGTTGCAATAATGTGGAAATAAAAAAAAAAAACTCATGTACACCATTTCACCATTTGAATGGAATTATGTGGTTGGAATTTGGGTAAAAAAAATTGTAAAGACAATATTTGAATCCTTGCCAGATTTTCTCTCAATATAACCAGACTTTCCCGACAACTCCTTTGCCTTATTACACTACGCTATAGGTGTTTTTCACTTCACATAATTATTATTTAAAACCTTGTTATTCCCTATCAGATTTTAGAATACTACAATCCGTTTTCAATTCAATTAATTGAATGTTAATGGAAGACCTCACACCTGTACATTAATTTTTTTAGAATATTATAATGTATATGAAGATCCCTTCTAGTCAACCAACATTATTATTTAAATTAGTTTGAATTTTATAGCGTAGTTTAAATAGTTCAGAAAATAATGAAAATTTTGGCAAGATTATGATAAAATAATGCAGAAATTGTTACATATCTTGGTTGGAGAAAACTAATCGTAGTTAGTTTATAATCTTAGTCCATACATGCATGACTCACACTTCCTAAATTTACACTCTATGTAAATTGTCTGAAACTATAAGTGAACTAAGAGTAACTGGGAGTAATTATCTCCAATGCTCCCCTTATTTAGGACCATTATTTTCTATTGGTCGAAGTCTCAGCTAGGCTTTAGATACATTAGTTTTATATATGAAACTCAACCATGTCCATTGTCAATGACTTTGTGAATATGTCAATCAATTGTTCTTTTAATTTACAGCATTCATTGTTCTTTTAATTTACAACATTCCAACTAGATTTCCCTGTTGTTTACAAACTCTCTAGTGAAATGATATATTGTATCAATATGCTTTCTTTTCTGATGAAAAACACAGTTCTTTGACAAAGCCAAGTTGTGACTGTTGTCACAATATAGTGAAGTTGATCCCTCTTGTTTCTATTGTAGATCACTCAATACTTTGTATAAGAAAATTGCTTGACATTATTATTGTTGTTGCACCATACTCTTCTTTTGCTAATGAGATTATCACAATGTGTTTCTTCTTCGATGCCCATAAAATCACACTTACACTAATATGAAAAAAACATATCCCAAAGTACTCATTTTGTCATCCATGCTACCTACAAATTCATTGTTATTGTATCCAAATAAAATATCACTATTAGTCCTGGAGTATAATATTTCATATCTTGTTGTTTTAATAATATGTCTCAAAATTATTTTTCCTACTTGCTTGTGTGAGTGTTTTGGAAACTCCATAAACTTCGAAATCAAACTAATAGCATACATAATGTCCCATCCAGTGGTAGTAAGATACATAAGACTATAAACCAATCTCTTGAACAGAGTTGGATCTACATTCGATCCTATATTTTCTTTGTTGATATTTATTCCTATTGCAATTGAAGTTGGTGTTGGTTTATGATTCATCTTCCTAGCCCTCTTCAACATATCCATCGCATACCTTGCTTAAAACACAAAAATATATTAATTTCATTTAATGAATCAAATACCAAGAAAAAATTCCATTAACCCAAAATCAGTGATTTCAAACTCTTTCTTCATAGTTGATTTAGACTTGTCTACTCATAAATTCCCTTTGAAGATCATATCATCAACATACAAACAAAAAATTATAATTTTTCCTTGCCCATTCACCTTTGTATACAATGTAAGTTAATTTCTACTTCTACTAAATCCAGCATTGATCAAATATGAACCAATCCTGCTATATCAAGCTCTATGAGCTTTATTAAGTCCATAAAGAGCTTTCTTCAACTTGTAACCCTTATTTTTTTGACCTTTGATCTAATATCTTAATGGATTCTTTACATATACTTCTTCTTCCAAAATTCCATTCAAGAATGTTGACTTTATATCTATCTAATAAAGTTTCCACATGTTTAGAGTTATCATGGCTAAGATAGCTCTAACTATACTAACCTTGAAACTAGTGCAAAGGTCTCACCATAATCCACTCTGATTTGCTATGGAAATCCTTCTTCTACCAATCTGGTGTTATAGCTTTCTATTTATCCTTTCTCATTGAAATTCTTTTGTAAGCCCATTTAATACCTATGCAATCCTTATATTATGGTAATTCTACTAGATCCCATATATAATTTTTCTCTATGGAATCCATCTCTTAATCCATTACTTTGACCCAATTTTCATTTTTCATTTCCTCATCAAATCATATTGGTTGACTAGTAAATTATGCAAACTTTCAATTCACATATAAGTCTTCATATATCTCTCTCAAACTTATACTATTTCTAAGCCTTAAGGATTTAAATTCACTACTTGATTGGGGATTAGGAGTTGTCTAAGTCGTTGGAGTAGACGGCTCAACTTGAATGGAATATCTTGGGGGTTTTTGTTGGAGTATTTCTACTGAATGATTGGATTTGTGAAATTCTCATATAACATACTCCATTGCACCATCTTCTACCTAAGGTATCATTGTTCCAACTAATATAGATTTATCATTTCTTCTATTCCATACTTCATTTTCTTTAATTCAACATCTCTACTGATTATCAATTTCTTCGTTAATGGATTGTACAACTTATATGCATTAGAGTGATCATTATACCCAATAAAAACACACTTCTAATTTATGTCATTTAACTTATTTTTCGACTCCTTGGGCACATGAGTATATGCCACGAAACCAAATACCTTGAAGTGTGATATATTACAAGTCATACCTATCCATGATTCCTGTGGAACTCTATTCTTCACACTTTTAGTGGGAGATATATTTAAAACATACAGTGGCAAGTTATTGCCTCCCCTAAAAATTCATTTGATAGATGTTTTCCCTTCAACATACTTCTAGCCATATTTATTTTGCCTCTATTCTTGCTTTCAACTACACCATTTTGTTGTGGTATGTACTTTGCTGTAAACTATCTTTTAATCCCATGATACTTACAAAAGTTATGAAAATATTTTCAATCATACTCACTTCCTATGTTTGATCATAACACTTTGATTTTTTGAGCACTTTCCTTCTCTGCCATTGTCTTGAATTCTTGAAATTTGTCAAAAGTTTCAGACATCTTTGTTAGAAAATATACGTAAGTCTTTTTATTGTAATCATTATGAAGGTTAGGAAGTAGTAACTTCGTCTAAGTGATTGTATGTGCATTGGAAAACATATATCTATATGAACCAATTCCAAAGGTGCCTTTGCTCTATAAAACATTCCCTTAGGAAAAATTTCCTTACGTTGCTTTGCTGGAATACTACTCTCACATGAACTAGTTAGTCCTTGAATGGGAGGCAACCCCTCCAACATATTATGTTGTTGCGATGTCCAAGTCCACTAAAATGTAGATAACCAAACCCAAAGTGCCTAACCAAAAATCATTTAAGCAAGTTTCTCTTTCACTAAACAAGGAATCATGTATTACTTCATGGCAAGAAGATAAATCTTTGAGAATGCAAACTTTTGTGGTCCATAATGATTAAGAGTGAAATCTTCTGGTAAATCACATCTCAAAATCAAGAGTCAAAGTGTTTTAAACCATTGAGTGTGGTTCATCATCAAGACTTATGTGAATGTTCTGATCCAAACAAGCTAATATATATTGTCAAGATGCAAATGATCAAAAAAATGAACATTGAAGAAAAATTAATAAAATAATTCAGTTGAACGTTTTAAAATATCTACCAATTTAATAAATCATAAAATATTGTTAATATTGTTAAAAAGGAAATTTTGCCGTAATTGAATTAATTACTTGTTAAAACTATATTTTCTATACTATTTTATGAAGTCTATTTAATACTAATTATTTATTATATATATTACGAAATTTTTTTTAAGAAAATTAATTAAAGGAATCAAAAGTTAAAAATATTCTCATGATAATCATAACAACTCAACTATAATTAATAACCAGAGAAATATGATTAAAAATTGTAAATAAATAAATATAACTAAATAAATTTAATACAAAATAAAATTAAAAATGAGATTAATTAAAGAATTAAAAAGGTGAACAAATAAAAATACTGGATAAATTTAATAAAGAGGGAATATGATTAATGAAAAATAAATAAATAAATAATAAATTTAGGAAAAAAGGGACGGTACCCAACAACTACTAATTTTCCATTTGTCATTTTGATTCAATGTATGAGACTTTTTCTTGATTTCAATGGCCTCCCTAAAGTTGCGGTCATGGAAATGGTCAACCCTAGCAATGACTCGAGGTTCCTCCAAACAAATGTGGTTTTTAGTCTTCTCAACATGCTCAACAAGATCTGAGGATATTCCCTATAGTGCCTAATGGTAATCGCATGCTCTTGAATTCTTTGGTTAATAGAGCACCCTGTTTCTATAATGTAGGGTGTCCCACAAGAGCAGGGGTTCCAATGGGTCTTTAACGGATCTGAGGGAACTACGAATGGTGTTCAAAGGTTTAAAGGTTGAGGAGATCTTATGTTTCTTCAAAATCCAAGCAATCTTGTCAGTGGTACCTTGGATAAAGGGAAGTTGCACATTACTAACCCAATCACCAGGGTCTTTCCTAAATTTTGGACCTTTGCTCACATTTAAGAAATATTTGAGACCATGGAGCTTATTATAACCATTATTTTCAAAGAATTTAAGGAGATGGGTTTTCTCATTATCCAAGTGTTCATCATCAAAAACCCTAAGAACCTGAGTGGCTAGTGTGTTGAGAACACCAACCTTTTGAGACGGAAAATGATGGGAGCTAGCATGAAGATACTATTCTATGTGGATTTTATTCTGAAAACCCTAGTGATAGAAAGAGACATCTTATTTCTTGGAGATAATAACATTAAGAAAAGGAAGGAAACCATTAACTTCAATCCTCATTGTGAACTTAATGGAATTAGACAGATCGTTAATGTGATAGAGGAAAATATCTAACTTTTCACAACCATGAGGCCAGTTGATGAAGGTATCATCTACAAACCTCTTCCAAAGCTTAGGCTTGAAAGGAGCAGAAGCCAAGGATTTGGATTCAAAATCCTCCATAAAAAGTTTTTCAACCACAGGGGAGTGCTAAGAACCCATGGTGACCTTGCAAGTTTTCTCGTAGAACTCATCTTCCAAACTGAAAAAAGTAGAGGTAAGGAAAATATCTACTAATTTGGTTGTATATGGATCAATGATACGATTGATTACTTCAACAACCTCATTGATAGGGGTATGGGTGTAAAGGGGGGAAACATCAAAGCTGATGAGAGTATCATTAGGTACAAATTTTAAACCCTTCAACTCTTTGACAAAAGAGGAGGAATCCTTCACAAAAGAATCAGAAAGGCCAACAAGAGGCTTAAGCTTATATGCTAGGAACTTCACTAGGAGATAAGTAGGCCGCCCTTAGACCCATTGTTAAATCTTTTAAAATGTTCAACTAAATTATTTTATTAATTTTTCTTCAACGTTCATTTTTTTACCGTTTCCATCTCTATACTATATATCAACTTGTTTGGATCAAACCATTCACATAAGTCTTAATGATGAACCACACTCAGTAGTTTGAAATGCATTGACTCTAGATTTTGAGATGTGATTTAGAATAATATTTCACTCTTAAGGATAAATCTTATTCTTTTTCATCTTTACACTAGCAATCAACATCTTGTTGGGAGGTTTTTCATATATGAAACAATCATTTCCTTCAAAGACTACATTATACCCTTTTTTAGTAATTTATCCAACACTAAGAAAATTATGTTTCAAACCTAGACCATGGTACACATCAGGGTGTTGAAATGTGGCAACAAGAATATTCCAATTTAATTTGTCCTTGAATTAAAATTGTGAATTAAAATCGAATTTAGTCTTAACAGTTACTTGGAAATAATTAATTAAGTTATTTTGACTTAATTAGTTGGAGAAATTCAAGTTAGAAGTCTTTCTGAAGTCATGCAAGAGTTATCCCTTAAATTAAGGAGATAAGCCTTAAGTTAAGGAGATAAGATTGAGTTATATTTGGGTTGTAATTAGTTAACTTAGTTTACTGAGTTAAGTCCAGTTAAATTAGTCCAATTTGTTTGAGCAACCAATAGAGAGTTAACAGTTAGTTGATGCATGCATGCACTCAACTAGTGTACTCCAGTTAAATCAAGATTCCCTCATCAGAAACTCTTGCATGTCTATTCTGAGAAAGACCCAGTTAAGTTAAATGTCAAGGACAGTGTACTATCAGTTGCATGTGTTTTCCTATAAAGAAAACTCATGCATGCAGAAGGAATCATTCCTTGAGGATTGGACAGTTCTGACAGGGTGTAGGATCAGTGTGTGAGATTAGTTTTCCTCTTAGTAAGAGGAAATCATCCCAGAGGAACAACGCAAGGAAATAGGAGCTTGGAGGGCAAAGGAGAAGGCTTGTGAGAATCCAAGATTACCTGTGAGCATCTGTGAGGATTGTACTGAGAGCTGGCTAGCTGTGAGAGCTAAGGATTTGTATAATTCCTATGTATTTCCACCTTGTATGATAATACAGATAGTGGGGTTTTTAGTTGAGGCTTTTCCTAAAGTATTTTCATGTGTATTGTGCATTGATTCTTCTTCTTCTGGTTATATTGTCCAACTCGATCTTTAAGCTTTCTCAAATTGATAGTAGAAGTAGGTTATAGTATTTTGCTTTGATCTATATTGCATTATCAGGTTAACCTACATATCAGATTTTCTACATGGTATCAGAGCGAGATTTGTAGAGAATTTGCAAAATTTCTACATGGTATCGGAGCCAAGTTTATCAAAGTTGTCAACAATATACTGAGAAGAGAATTCAAAGTTTGAAGTTCCGGGTCACAGGTGCAAATCGAATTCATATCATACTTCAAGGTTGGCCAATGGAATTCTATGGCTTGAGACTCGAGTATGCCTTGGAAGGTAGCTCAAATTAGAAGACAATGGCTTGAAGGAATTCATTCATCAAGAAGTCCCAAAGCCAGCTTCAACTAATGCACAACAGTTAGCTTATTGGAAGAAGTGTGTGGCGAAGGCGAGACGAATCATCCTTGAGGGAGTTCAAGACCATATTGTCTCAAGTATCCATGGGAAGGATACTCCATTTTCAATGTGGAAGATATTGAAGGACCTCTACCAGAACAGAAGCGACTAGAGGAAATTGGCGCTCAAGGATAAGCTTCGAAGAATCAATATGGAGAAGGGCGATACTATTTCCACATATTTGAACAAGCCCACTACCTACAGAGATGAGCTTAGCAGTTTGGGAATAATTATTGCCGATGAGGATATGGTGAGCCTCGCTCTCCTTGGCCTTCCAAAGAGTTGGAATAGCTACTAGGACTCTGTGAATGGAAGGGAGAAACTGTCGGATTGGGAACAACTGTGGTTGAATTTGATGCAAGAGGAGATCAGGAGGAGCACATGAGATGGTTCTTCATCCAAGGATGATGATGAAGAAAATCTGGCCTTAGCAAGTAAGGAAAGGAAAGGGAAGGGGAAGGCTCCCCATTCCAAATCGAATTCTTCTCATGGAGGGAAGAAAGGTGACAAGTCTAAAGTGAGATGCTTTAATTGTCACAAGATGGGACATTATGTGATTAATTTCCCATCAAAGAAGTCCAAGAAGGGATCCTCAGAAGGATCGGAAGGTGAGGCATTAACCTCTCAATTTGAAATGGACTTTACCCTCATCGCATGCATGGTGTCATTGATGATGGGTTGTGTTTGGTATCTTGACAGTGGAGCCTCATTCCACATGACCGGCGATAAAATTTTATTCAGTACCTTGGAGGAGAAAGACCTCAAGATGCACATAGAGATGGGTGACGACAGAAGGTATAATGTTTCAAGAGTGGGTACAGTTGCTTTTCAGAGGGAGCATGGACCTCCTATCACCTTGACAGATGTGATGTATGTGCCTGGACTGAAGGAAAACTTGGTATCGGTCGCGGTGTTGGAGGACAAATGCTACGATGTTGTCTTCAGTAAAAGAAAGGTGTTCCTAAGACACATAGCCATGGGTCAGACCAAGAGGATAGGGATTCGAGTGAAGAATCTCTATAACCTAGAGGTAGATGATTATGCTGCATTGAGAATGAAAGCAGAATTGGTGCAAAGCAAAGACATTGGTGAGTTGTGGCATAGGCAGTTGGGCCATTTATATCATGGAGCTTTGAAGATAATGCAACAAATATCTACAGGACTTCCCAAAGGTAAACTTGAGCAAGTTGACACATGCAAAGTTTGTACCTTGGGAAAGTACACCAAGTCTTCCTTTCATGATCAAGACAGTTGAGCAGGGGTTGTCTTACAGCGAGTTCATACTGATGTGTGTGGACCATTCTCAATGGAATCCACTGCGAAGCAAAGGTATTATGTGATTTTCATTAATGATTATTCTCGTTAATGCTAGATTTATTTCATGTAGAAGAAGGACCAAACTTTCACAATGTTTTGTGAGTTCAAAGCTTTGGTCGAGAAAGAGTTAAGGAAGAAGATCAAGGCCTTGAGAAGCAACAACGGTGAAGAATATGTCTCTCAAGAGTTTAATGACTTCTGTTCAGCGGAAGGAATTAAATGAGAGTTGATGGCACCTCATAACCCATAGTAGAATGGGGTGGCTGAGAGGAAGAGCAAAACTATTGTAGGGGCAGAACGAGCGATGATGCATGACCAAGGCCTACCACTTCACTTGTGGGTTGAGGCATGAAACACAGTGGTCTATTTGCAGAATAGAAGCCCACATCGCATACTTGGGATGAAGACACCAGAGGAAGCTTTCTTCGATAAGAGACCAGATGTGGGTCATTTTAAGATCTTTAGCTCATTGACATATTTCTATAGGACAAAGGATGCATGGAAGAAGCTTGAGTTGACAACAAAGTTGGGGATACTTGTGGGCTACACTGATACACCTCACAATTATTGGGTGTACTTGCCTAACAATTGGAGGATGGTGGTTCGCAGAGATCTCAAGTTTGATGAGTATAAGGCCATGCGAGTTTCCCCTGAGACAGAGCTCCAACTACAGGTTGTAGAGGAACTGTTGGTTCCTAAGGAGGAGGAGCCTCAGACTAATGCAGAGCAGCCACATGTAGAGGTTCTAGGAGTGGAGACATCCACTCAAGTAGATTCTTCTAAAGATGGACGGAAGCGAACAAGAGAAGCTAACAAATTGTTGTAGGATGCAAGAGAGAATGTGGGAGCACCATCTTCTTAGCACAGACAAAGGAGGTTACCTGAGAGTTACAGTGGATACATGGCCCTTGTTGGGGAATGTGTTGAGATTGAGCCATCTCCCTTTAAGGAAGCATTGCAACAGCTGATTTGGGTTGATGCTATGGTGGAAGAGTATGACTCTATAGTTCAAAATAATGTTTAGGACGTGGTTCTGAGTGTTGGGTTGTGCTATATTCTTTCCACGACTAGCCCACGTAGTTAACCGGGGGTTAAAGGGAGCGAGGTCATAGGGGGTTTGAGGGGTACCTATAACCCCACTTTATGTGGTCTGGGGCAGCACCCCGAAAAATTTTGGTTTTGGAACCTATGTTAGGCTGGGCAGACCCACCAATGGTTTTGTGCATGATTTTCGCACGTGTTTTTTGGAAACGATGGTTTTCGGTCCATGGTATTGGACGCGATGATTTTCAATCCATGGTATTGGATGCTTCGGCATGTATAAATATGTATTATAACATTGAAAGGAACATAATGAAAAATCAAGCTAGTAGTCCCAGTTTTGGGATCCTGGGGAAAATCTCTATGTATATGTGTTTTATGTGTTATGCTCTCGCATTGTTTATTTTTTGTGTTTTAGAATTCATATGCAGCTAATTTTTGTACAGGGTTAAAACCTACATTTGGTATCGAAACAATTTTGGCTTCAAGGGGATGCCTTTGTTGCTGAGGGGTTCACTTGGGCCTGTGGTAGACCCTGTTCAGTGGGAGATCTGTGAGATCAATTCTAGTGGTGAAAGAAGATGGCGAGCAGTGGAAAGATAGAGATCGAGAAATTTAATGGTTAGAGTTTTGAGTTGTGGAAATTCAAGATGGAGGATCTATTGGTGGATAAAGACCAGTGGATCATGGTAGATCTGGGTATGAAACCAACGGGAGTGTCTGATGAAGAATGGAAGAAGTTGGATCGAAAGGCAAAGAGCACAATATGATTGTGTGTTAGGTCCCTATAATACTAGTGATTACCCCATTACTATTGTAGTTGTACCCCTTATTAATATTGTTGTGCCCCTATTGTCCCCATATTGTTATTAATGTTCCCCATAGAATCCATCTATTATTATTTTTGTGGCTTTATATTATTATGGTTAGGTCAGCTGGGTTATATTGTGACTCCTTAGACTCCTATATATAGAAAGGAGGTTTTGTCATTTGAATCATCCAAGAATTGTTCATTTAT
>APFE031746841.1:70872-129179 GCA_000404065.3 Pinus taeda | reverse complement strand
CAGTGGATAGTTGCAGAATCCTCTGCATTTCATCAGAGAGTCTTGGAGGAGGTTCTGTCATGAGCAAAGATAAGGCCGAATGAATGAACAAATCTATGAACTCACAATATGTATAGGGTGAATATGCACGTACATGGAAGACTGAGCTCTAGTATACCACTGATCTTGGGTTTCCTGCTGCATCAGTTCTCTTGATTTCAAAAGATAATTTTTCATGTTGGTGATACAGAATAAGATGATAAATATATGAGGTGTATCTGAACACCCTCTCTCTGGATAAGTGCAAGAATTGCTCATGTATCTTGTCAGAGATATATGTGGCATAGTCGTAGCAGATGGGGGCCTTACCAGGGGTGAACATTGTCATCATGACTAGCACAGTTTCCTCTATAAACTCCATTGATTTATACCCCAGTACTGAGCTTATCATATAGGCCAGGTCCAGTCCAAGTTGATTTAGGTATCCATCAAAGATGGGAGGATGCAACACTGTGTCCGACTTGCTAATAAACAGTTGATTTAATTTCAGGATCTCTGCCTCTGTGAGTATCTTGGTCCCTTGGTTGATTAAGTCCAGCAGGGATAAAGGAACCAGTTTCCTTTGTGTTTTAAATTGAACCATATCCCTGATGGCCTGAGGGGTGGTATAGAATACAACTTCACCTTGGGGATTCATTACAGCCCTCTGTATTGGATCATAACAATTAGCACACAAATAGATGAGGTCTGGAAATTGTGTGACTTGGGGCATTTTAAAAGTTGGGAGGGAAGACTCCCAAATACCTAGGATCTCTGTTCCATCTCTGTGCCTAGCCCTGAGCTCATTTAGCAGGTGAATATGAAATGTACATCTGGATCGGCAATCTTCCGAGATTTGGTAGTCCAGGTCTGCCAGATCTTGCCAGTCTAGCTCTCTCTGAGGAGCATTCAAAGGAGTGACATTAAGGACTGCAGGGGTTTCCATGTCTAATCCAAGTATTTCTTGAAATGCCGGGTCTGCTAACTGATACACTGGAATTGAGAGGGATCGAAGATAATAGGGTTGGCACACAGTCAAATATAACGGTGCTGAGCTTCCTGAGCAGGTCTTTATGCAGAGTAGCAGACCTCCTCGCACAATTTTGGGAATAATGCAGTGAGTTCACGATTGCGCGAACAGGGTAGGGTTTCTGACAGTGTTTGAAGCTAAAGAAGGTTTCTACCAGCAATTCAATCTTAAATGGTTTGACAAAGGTAGGATATAGTTAGTTTACCGGTCAGATTTCACTCTAGTGCCTGTTTATGGTGGATTTTACCAGAAATCATGAAAAAACCAGCTCGAGAGAAGACGAAGTGTGAAATACCTGTTTAACAATGGCTTGGGATGAAGCAGCAGCTGGGTTAGCGCTCTGGACTCTTTGAAAATGGTCGTGGGCTGGCTGGCAGAACGGTCGTCGTGGAATGCATGCAGACAACGGAGCAGCGCTTTTCCCAGAAAATTGACAAAATTGCGAAAAAATGGCGAAAATATGGCTTTTTTCCTTTATTGGCGCGCTTTTTTGGATGACATCAGCATGACGTCAGCATGGGGGACCGGGTTGGATGACGTCAGCAGGACGTCATCGAGTGACGTGGTGGCCAAAGACCGGTCCACGGGGGTGATGAGGTGGCAGCTAGGTGGGCGAATGAGGGACAAAGTGGGTAGACGTGGTGATGACGTGCGCGACATCAGGACGGGGGCGTGGGCAGGACAGGTGTCAGCATATCGGGCCCCCTCCTGCACGGCAAGGAATCTATCAGAGGGGGCTCCGATGGATCTTGGACGCGACATCTGTCCCTGCGTGACGCAAGCGTCTGACAGATATCGGAAGGTATCTGTCGGACGTCGCGGGTCCTCCGATATGAATGTGAGCCGTTGATCCGCAGGCGCGCGATCTGACGGCTGTCGGGTGCCGGAGCTGCACGGGTGATAACTTCAGCTTCTGTTAACTGTCATACGTCGGGTTTTCCCGAAATCGATGCCAACCGTAGATCTGGGAAGGCCAACATCGGACGGTCATCGGGCGGGTTAATTGCACGGGCTGTAACAGTGAGTGGGCGGGCCTTAAACAATCATATTTCTTCGGCAAATGCAACAGCGGGACCCTCCATGAAACGAATGATTTTCAATGGTTTTTATAGTTTCATTCGCAAAATATACTTTGGTCGGCTAACATTAGAAAATGGTGCAAATTGCGGAGTTTGTGCAATATTTGTGTGCAAAATTTTATGAAGGTAGAACTATAGAAAAGAGGGGTCCGATGGGATTTATACATCAAAAACCGAAAAGTAGCTCCCGACCTTGGGATAAGGCAAAATAAATACATTTTCATAATGTTTCTGCCCTTGGATGGTTTTAAGGGATTAAAGAGTGCTCTTCAAGGTTTTCTTTTAGGCAAAAACAGAGCAATTGGGTAGAAAAATGGACTGAGATGGAGAATAAGGTGGACATGGGTTCTTGACCTTAACCAGGTGTTAATTCAATTCCCAGGGAGTGAACATTATGGCTATAGTGCCAAGGAGGGGATATTTATACATTGTGGGGTTTATACACCATGGTGTTTATAATAGTAGGGATAGTGACATATAGGGAGCTAAAATAGTAGAGTTAGTCATTAATGCGGAGGGAACATATGGATGAGGACCAGTATATCCAAGTCTTCTTTGAAAATAACTTGGAATCAAGAGTAGATCAAAATGAAAAGATTTTTGCACAAGAAATGTGGCTTTTAAGGCCATAAGAATATGACAAAGATATAAACTTCTGTGCTCAGTACAGCTTGGGAAAGAGTGTTAGTAATGAGTGATGTACAAATGAAAACAAGGGAGTTAGTCATGCTCCAGTGTGCTGCTTTTCTTATTAGATGTTTCAGCAACTTTGGTCTTGAAAGAGACACCACTTCTGCAACCCCATCTACCTACCCAACTAGTTCTCCTAGCATTTTTTATTCCTTCTTAGAGGGTGCACTTGGACTTGCAAACCCTTTGTGTGCCCTTTTCTTTTCCATTGGCTTTTTTGCTTTCATTTCCTATCTAGAACTACCCTTATTCCTTCCAAGGCCCCAGATTAAACAGTTGGGCACCTTAGTTTCTCTACCTGGTTACTGATCTGCCAAGATTAGACAGTTTGGACAGATTTCTTTCTCTACTCTACAACATAAATTAAAAACATGGCATGATCCAGATTAGACTGTTGGGTCATCCATAAACTTTTGTGAAAATGCAGGCCTATATACACCTTCTTTTCTTGTAAATATGGGACCTTTGTGGCAGCAAAGAATGGATCATATTTGGCACTCATCTTGCCAATCATGAAATATGAAACCTATTGGTATAGTTATCCAACACAACTCAACATCATTATTGTATTTTAGTAGACATAGGGGGTCTTGTGTTTCAAGGAAGTTGGTTTCGCATGTATTGAATTAATGTAAGTATGTAATGTTTTGAGTGATTTGAATGAGAATAGGGATTAATTGAATATTGTGAGGCATAACTGTAAATGTTCTCAAATGTGGGAGAACATGAGAGATTTAGGATAGTTGAGTGATGAGAGGTTTGAGAATGGATTGTAAATATTCGATTAGGATTCAGTTCATGATTTTGTGGATTTGAGAGAATCTTTAGGGATGAGAAAGATATTTTAGGATTTTGTTGAGGAATCTATGGATCTAAACCAGGAATTGGTTTTAGAATCCCTTTGTATAAATGTAAGCCAAAAAGGCATAGACATAGGTTGGAGAGGTTGGATAGGGTAGACAGAGAACAGATTGGAGTGTTTGTAAGCATACGAGAAGATAATGAACAAAGGCCATTAATTAGAAGATCAAGCCAGAGATACAAAGTCTCAATATATAATAATTTTTTTCTATATTTATACACAAAGAATTTGATTCTTAGTGCATAGATGTGTTATTCGAGTGTTAAATGTTAAATTGTGTGTCTATCGGAGGTTCTGCATAATATATGTATGCAAGCAAAGTCGAAGCGAATGCATGGATGAGAAGAAGTACAATGGAAGGGAATGAATCATTGAATCCATTCGAAGAGCCCAAGTAATGTTTTGGAGGAATAGGAACTAAAGAAAATCGTAGAGCTAAGCTCAGGAGGAGTCACGGAGTGGAATGTCGAGAGCCCAGAAGAAAATTGAAACCCACAGAAAACACTGAGAAATAGTGTAAAAATTAAGTAAAGGGGGAAATGAGAAGTGAGGAAATGATGAACAACGACCATTGTATTTTGAAGATCAATGACCAGGAGCCAATCACAGAAGAGACATAGGAATATCACATCGACAGTTTTGTAACAGTGAAAGTGGATTTCGGGTGGCCTCAAAACCGTAAGCGGTATTGAAGGACGAGCACTAATTCCACTCATCAAACAATGTGTGGCAGTGAGAGGAGAGAGGAAACCACTTTATCGGGTGGTTAATCCTTGCACTTGTTATCTACTTGATATCAATGACAGTTGTCAAATCTGTTGGGTGCAGATCGATAGTGGAGAATAGATGCACAAGTTTAAACGATCGGGAGTAATGTCAACCATTGGATCGGAGGATACAATAGACAGTAAATATTTGATCGGAGGCTTTGGTGATTGGAGATCGGAGGAGTAGCAGCACAGGAGAATAATCAATATGGAAGGGCAAACCCGACGATAAATATAGATGCGGGCTTATAAAGTTTGAAGTCTGAACTTATGTGTTCGAGTCAGGATTTCAATGTATTCCTTTGTATTCCATAAAGTGCGTGCCGAGTATTTTAATGCAAAATTGTGACTTAAATGTTCCAATAGTCGCATATCAGAGTTAGAGGGGTGATAAAAGCATATATGTGGTGTGACCATGGTCATTGCAATGAGCGATGGTGATAAAGGTGTTTATCAATAACTGTGCAAAGGCTTATGAAAGGCATAAAATGTATGATCTATGTGGGTTTATCTGATAACTATTATAAAGGGTTATAATAGTATTAATGTGTCGATAGTGATTTATGGGTTAAGCCTATGTATGACCCAAAGTTTAATAACGGCTTAGAGGAGTTGTATGAGTGTAAATATTAAAGGGGATGAAGGTTAAGGGGTGATATGAGTCCCGATGGAAAGGATATGAAAGGTTTAGACTTTGGGTTAGTCTATTAATATTTTTTCGCATGAGTTCTAAATAAAAGGGCCTTAACCATCATCATTATTGAAGAAATGACCTGGTAGGTCATTATAAATTCCTGGGCAAAATGGTTTATGCATAGGTCTATATGCAATATTGTGGGTAAAGCAGGGGTTACCCTGCATCATTTGGTATCAGGGAAAAACAAAGTAATTATGTGTGAAAGCTTCTTTGAAAGAATTTAGAACAGTGATATGTGGAAAAAATAGTATGTAGGCAAGAAAGATCAGATTCTAATCTGATAGTTAAGAGACCAGGGTAAGCTGGGAGATTGGTAAGAGGAATACTAATCTTGATATTCATGCATTTTGATAAAATATTCAAATTTTGAGAAAATTAGAACAAGTTATTTATGGTCAATGAATTTGTATAATTGGAATTGTGAAATGTTTGAAATTGAAATTGAAGAACAATTAAGTTCTTAGAGGCAGGTGAGTAAGAATTAAGAAGAGATTGCAGGAACATAAAGAATCCACAGCGATGTTTTGAAGAATGGAGATTCACTCGAATGTGAAGAGTGAATGGAGACTGCTTATGAAATCATGCAGGTATTGTTTTGTTTAACGCTAATTTGAGTTTTGCTAGATAAAGAAATAGATTGAAGATTGATAGTTGCAGCTAACGTAGTATCTCAGTAAAAGAAGACCAAGTCTTAAGAAGTAGTAATGGAAGAAACTGGTAAGGATTCTGAGTGGAAGAAAACTCAGCAAAGGAGAAATTGTTGCCGATAGTTAAGCTTTTCCAAGATAAAGCCAAAAGATTGGAAGAAAGAATCAAAATCTAAATCTGATTGACAGTCGCTGAATGTTGAAAATTTGTGCAGTGGAAGCATGAAGATCTACTAAAATCGATTTGCAGGAGTGGTGAGATCTTGAAGGTAGGTGAAGGTATGAAAATTTGTCTAATGATTAACAGATACTGAATGAGTGAAATTTTAGAGCAAGATTACAGTAATTAAACTGTAAGAGGGATCATAAGTTCTTGAAGTAACAAAGCTTGAAGATACAGTTGAAAGCTAGTGAAAAGAACAGTCTATTCAAAAGTGTAGGTGAATGGGAGGAAAATATCAAACAAAGATATTGAAGGTAAGATTATATGGTTTTATTCTAATTGGATTTGAAGATTGTAAAGTTGTAATCTTTGCATTGATGCAAAAGTATTGTTGCGACTCCCAAAGGCAATTCCACAACGGATGTGGGTTGAATTGCTAAGAGACAAGAGAAGCTGGTAAGAGTTTCTAAGTGAAAGTAGAATGTGGCAGAACCTTGAGGAATTCCAATAGAGATTGGATAAAGAGGCCATTTTTGTTTGTGAGAAGGTGCAAATGAGTTGAAACCTAGAAGGACCAAAGAGAATTGCTCAAAGGAGGTTCAAGAGATAGAGAACCAATTGCTTGCCAAAATACTGAGTGAGGAGAGCTTGGTGAGGTAAGTGGCAGCAGGGAAGACTTGCTATTTTAGAGGCTTTAGTGCAGCTCATAGTGAGTGAGTGAGGAACTCATAGAGATGGAGAAGATGATGACTAGTGACAGTCATAACAAAGGTTCTGAAAGAAACCATAACCAAGGAAAGAAGAGAGGAGATGCCAAGGCAAATGGCATACAAAGATAGTTAAGTAAAGAAGCATATGAGAGGGAGAAGGCTGATATAGCAGTTCAGCTTGAAGTATTAGTGGAAATGTTGTAGAGAAATGAGATGGACTAGAAATATGGTCATGTCATGAGAAAGAAAGTGAAGTGGTAGAGGCTACAAGAGAAGAGGAACCTATAGGTGAATATGCAGTTAATAAAGGAGCTAAGGGAACTTGAATAGATTATAAAAAATCTCTAAAGAGTTGATCTACATCAAAAGGGAGACGTTAAAGACGATATTGAAGTTTCGATATGTGAACCAATACGTGGAGCATTAATTTTTGAAAGTGATGAAGAGCTAGAGGATTTGGATCATATGAATGATTCAAGGAAGCCAGAAGACTTGATGACTGAAGCATCAAATAAGACCAGAAGATCATGTATTTTTAAAAATAATAATTTGTGTACGATTGTAAGTTTGGAAGAAAATAGGTAGTCTTTTAAAGCTGTCAAAAGTGTAGAAGAATACCTTCCAGAAGATGAAAGTTTTGAAGCAGAATATGATGAGGAGACTGGAAAAGAATTAGTTTTCTACAGTGGACAAGTCTGAAAGACATCATTGAAATAGAAGATGAGAAGGAGAGACTAGCTAACAGTCTCAAGATTTCTTTCGGTTTGAATCAGCATACTAATATGCTGACAAAAGAAGAGAGATCTGAGGAACATACTAAAGTGTTGCCAAAGGAAGAAGAGTTACAGAAGCCTTATATTTTTTATTATGATGATTGTCTTATAATTGAAGATTTTGTTGGAGAAACTGGAACATATTTGGCATAGGTGGATAGCCAAATGAAATAAGAAGAGGAAGGACATCTGCTGAAGGATGTTAAGAAAGATTTAGTAGAGGAAGAAGGACCATGTGATGATGGTTCAATAGCAAATGAAGAAATGGGAGATTGTGTAAAATTTCCCAAGTTTACTCCAAGTAAAATCACTGAGTTATATAGAGAATTATACTTTCAAAGGAGGAAGTTAGAAGAGCAGAGGGTAAGTGTTCAGGATAAATTGTTGAAGAAGGATGAAAAAGAAGTTTTCAACTATAATAATCAAGAAGAAGTTGATAGGTGCAAGAAATAGAAGCAGTAATTTGTTCTGAAAGATAATATAAGAACAATTGAAAAGGTGCAAGATAATAGTAAAGAAGAGGGTAATTATGTAAGGGCGGAAGCAAGAATAAGAGTTCAGCAATCAACAGATGAATACAGTCAGCAAACTCAGGATATACTCGAAAAACATATCGAACTGATAAGAAAGTTAATGATGAAAGTGTCTTAGAAGAAGACAATAGTAAGAAAGGAGGGGAGTGACAAGAAGAGGAAGATAGTACCAAACTATGAAAGCAGAGAAAGTGGAGCATTGCAGCATAAGGTATGGAGACCTGGAGAGCAGCAGCAAACAACAACAAGAGTAGAACAATGGACAAGAAAAGACAGATTAAAAAATAAAGTCTGGGATCTAGGAGGAAACAATTATCTAGACTTATGACCAGGAGGTCATAAATTTTATTACTTGGGGAGTATGATGCAGGAGCATTCAGCTCCACATCAATATTGTATTTTAGTAGACATAGGTGGTCTTGTGTTTCATGGAAGTTTGTTTCCTAAGTATTGAATTAATGTAATTATTTATTTTTTTGAGTGATTTTAATGAGAATAGGGATTAATTGAATATTGTGAGGCATAATTGTAAATGTTATCGAATGTAGGAGAACATGAGAGATTTAGGATAGTTGAGTGATGAGAGGATTGAGAATTGACTGTAAATCTTAGATTAGGAGTCAGTTCATGATTTTGTGGATTTGAGAGAACCCTTAGGGATGAGAAAGATATTTTAGGATTTTGTTGAGGAATCTATGGATCTAAACCAGGAATTGGTTTTATAATCCCTTTGTATAAATGTAAGCCAAAAAGGCATAGAGAGAGGTTGGAGACGTTGGATAGGGTAGACAGGTATCAGATTGGAGTGTTTGTAAGCCTACGGACAGATAATGAACAAAGGCCATTAATTAGAAGATGAGGCCAGAGAGACAGAGTCTCAATATGTAATAATTTGTTTATGTATTTATACATATAGAATTTGATTTGAAGTGTGTAGATGTGATTCAAATGTTGACTAATAAATTATGTGTCTATCAGAGATTCTGCATAATATATGTATGCAGGCGGAGTTGAAGTGAATGCATAGATGAGAAGAAGTACAATGGAAGGGAATGGATCGTTGAATCCACTCAAAGAGCCAAAGAAATGTTTTGAAGGAACAAGAACTAAAGAAACTCGTCGGGATAAGATCAGGAGCAGTCGTAGAGTGGAATGTCAAGATCCCAGAAGAAAACTGAAACCCATATAAAAATAGAGAAATAGTGTAAAAACTAAGTAAAGGGAGAAACGAGAAGTGAGGAAATGATGAACAATGACCATTGGATTTTGAAGATCAATGGCCACGAGCCAATCACAGAAGAGATAGAGGAATATCGCATCAACGTTTTTGTAATAGCGCAAGTGGATTTCGGGTGGCCAGTGGTATTGAAGGACGAGTGCCCATTCCCCTCATCAAATTATGCACGGCAGAGAGAGGAGAGCGGAAACCACTTTATCGGGTGATTAATCCTCATGCTTTTTATTTACCTAATATCAACGATAGCCGTCGAATCTATTGGGTGCAGATCGACGGTGGAGAATAGACACACAAGTTTAAATGGTCAAGAGTAATGTCAACCGTTGGATTAGAGGATACAACAGATGGTCAAGATTTTCTCAGAGGCTTCTGTGATCGGAGATCGAAGGAGGAGAAACGTAGTGGAATTTTTGATATGGAAGGACAGACCTGACGATAAATATAGATGCGGGCTTATAAACTTTGAAGTTCAGCCTTATGTGTTTGGGTGGGGATTTCAATGTATTCCTTTGTATTCCATAAAGTACGTGCCGAGTCTTTTAATGCAAAAATGTGACTTAAATGTTGTGATAGTCGCATATCGGAGTCAGAGGGTGATAAAAGCATATATGTGGTGTGACCATGGTAATTGTGATGAGTGATGGCAATAGAGGTGTTTATCGATAACTGTGCAAAGGCTTATGAAAGGTAGAAAAGGTATGATCTATGTGGGTTTATGTGATAACTATTATAAAGGGTTATAATAGTATTAAAGTGTTAATAGTGATTTGTGGGTTAAGCCTATGTATGACCCAAAGTTTAATAATAGCTTAGAGGAGTTGTATGAGTCCCGATATTAAAGGGGATGAAGGTTAAGGGGTGATATGAGTCTTGATGGAAAGGATATGAAAGGTTTAGACTCTAGGTTAGTCTATTAATATGTTTCTGCATGAGTTCTAAAGAAAAGGGCCTTAACCATCATCATTATTGAAGAAATGACCTGCTAGGTCATTACAAATTCTTGGGGAAAATGGTTTATGCATAGGTCTATATGCATACTATGGGTAAAGCCGAGGTTACCTCGTGTCATAATCCCTATGCTTAAGACAGGGTTACTATTTTTAGTATCTAACCTACAGTACCTGTGTATAAGAAAAAATTATTTTTGTTATTCAATTAACGTGGAGTACCTGTGTGAGCCCATATTTACTCACGATGTTTGGCAAGAAAGTTACCCACGATCTATCTCGCATTAAAATTTCATTAGTGCTCCATTGTTTCTACCATTCCACCTCTTGAATATTACATACCTCTGTGGGGACATTGTTGCGTAAGATTTTGATACAACCCTATGCATCGAATCCGCTCCTTTATGTCTTCCTCTTCACCTTTATTAAAACTACAATATTAAGTTGCATGTTGTTGTGCGTCGGCCACCATAACTAGACATTTCTCTCTAATGGTGGCCTAATTTCGCCCTAAACATTCAGATCCATGCATTGGCTTGTGTTTCCCTTAATGAATTCCCATTGAAACAAGCACCCCTTTATTATCTTTTCAAACTCTCTGACAATTGGAGTGCAACCAAGAGCCCTCACTAATAATCTTCCATGCACTCCTCTCTTTAAGATGTCCCATCCACTAGTCTATAATGAACCCAAAGGTTGTATGTAGGAAGATTTCTATGTCTTTCGAAGAACTTGTGCTATAGGTGCTGTTAAAAGAGACAACACATTGATTGAGGAATTTTCCTGTCTCCACCCACCTATTGAGGGCTTATCAGAGAAAACCATCTCCACCTAGAGCCCTTGGGATTTTCTTGAGACCACCTCACACGAATCCAAAACCTTCTGGAAATCCAAAGCTTAACCGAGAAAGAATCCCATTACATCATGGCTATCCCAAAATGGTAAGTCAAGGCTAAAACCACTGTCAAAACATGGAAAAATCCATGCCATTGACAACAAAGAAACCAAAGTACACACACACATATGCCATGCATGCCAAAACTGGCTAGAAAATCATACATGCAATTCATTACATGCATGTATTCCTGCTAAAGTTGTCTGATGCAACATTTCCTTTCTTGATCCTTGCTTCCTTTACATTCTTATCCTTCCTTTTATTCCATTGTCCTTCCTTTTCTTCCTTTTTATTCCTTTTCTTGGTTAATTTCGTTCTCCTCTTGGTGCCCTTCTCCTATCTAAGACTAATTCAAAAAATGAATTGACAAAAAGCCACCAATTGATGCTTTGATGTATTTTTAAAATTGATGCCTATAATTTCTTCATTTTCCCTCTATTGTCATTCAATTTCCTCCTCACATGCAATATGTGACCTTTAACCTTCCTTTTCTCCTAATTTCCTTTATTTTCATAAATAAAATGCCAATGAATGCATCTTTTCCTTTTCAAAGCCTTTGTCATTGCCTTTGCCAATTTCCCCTTAGCCATAAGCACAAGAAGTTACCACTAGGATACTTTTCCAACATTGATCTTGGAATAAGTGTTCCATCACCTCGGTCTTACTTTTACTTTATTAAATTTTATTACATGAACATTTAGCCTAGGGTTGTTACAAATGAAAAAGCTACCAATCCTGAAAGCTTGACCCTGACCATAAAGTCTCTATCCAATGAGCTAGTAGAGTTAAAACAAAGGTCAAGTGATACCACCGTGAGCTACAAGCCTCCTAAATTCAAAATTTTGAGAAGGGCTTCCAAGACCAACAATAACAAGAACTAGCCAACAGAGTGAACGTTGTGCTGAATGTTGAAAGTATGGACATGGAAAAATATTGTTCATTTCATCAAGAGTATCATTTAGAAAAAACATGCCTAAAATGGAACCACGACATGAACACTCTGGTTGTAGATATCATTGGTACAGTACTTTCAGATGAGTAGACTAGGCCAATGGAAGAGAAGGAAGAAATTTCACAGCTAAAGAAACAACGACTGTTGGCCATAATGAATACATTCAGTTATGTATACGTAGCTGAAAAGAAAAGTGTATAAGAATCACCACTAAGTGAGGACCCAAATCAAAAGTAGAAAAATAAATATAAATTGAGAAGCCAAGGGTTGATCTCCAAACAAGATTTGACATGTCAAAAACTAATATAATTGTTGTTAATGAAGATCACACTGCCTATCAACTCAACTCAAAACTCTGAGAGAAAGTTTGGAAACACTGCTACAGCTAAAAGTACTTTCACCGAAAGAAAAATAAATCCTATCATTCTGGAAGTACCAGATGAAGTTACTACTCTATACATTTTGATAATGTCCCCTGCGCTTGATTATAACATACTTGAATACATGAAGAAATAGTGCGCTAATGTTTCAGTGTTCGAACTTACAAGGATCACGTATAAACATGAACTGCTTGTTCGGGCTCTTGAATGACCTATATTAGGTAAGAACACTTCTTTGTAGAATGGATGTTGTAAGTCTTTTGGTCGCCTAGAATATGTTCTTAATGCATTAAATTTAGATGCTGCCCTTCGTTTTTATTGATAGTTATTATTTTTAATTATAATGTACACAATTGCTTAGTTGATTATAGTGCATCTATGAATGTAATTCTAGTATCTATAGCTAAGAAAATCAATGCAAAATTGGATAAGAAAGATTCACAGATCATTCATCTAGATAACACACTTATCCATTCTATTAGTGAAATTGGAAATCTAGTTATTCACGTATCATCCGATAAACAAGTTCACCTGTGTATAAATATAGTAATTGTGGACATCCAAAGAATACGATGCATTGTGGAGTAGATACTCTTCCAAAAAATTATAAGGGTATTTTTCTACCAATAGGTCACATTTATGGCTTCCATATAAGGGTAGAAACAACCAAATCTGAGTAGAGTCAAAAACTTAGATGAGGCACATTGTCACACCCTTCGAGTGAAAAAATGAACCAGTTGATTTCGAATATCTGATCTTTAGTAATTAATTCTTGAAAAATCACCTAGGGTGTTACCATGCTCATCCTTCCCTATTCTCACCAGAAAAAGAATTGGAACTTCTTCCTAGTCCAACCAGTGCAAATGACCTTTGTACAATAGATAGTAGTAGCACTAATACTAGTGTAGGGCATAGCTCTTGTACATATGATGTTTGGACTTTGTTTTTTGATTGTTCAAAGAAATGGGAGGCCTCTAAAGATGTTTTCGTTTTAGTATAACCGCAACAGTGAAAACACATGATGTCAAGATGCTTTGAATTCTAGTGCACTAACAATGTTGTGAAATATGAAGCACTCATCATTTCCTTAAAGAAGTCCATTGACCTTAATGTTGGAGTTTTTAAAGAAATAGCTAGGATACTCAAATATTTTTGCGTGACAGGTACCCAATACTATACATTTCGTGTCACATAATTAGAAAAGTTATTAGCAAGAGTTATGGTGTCTAATTTCTCAATTCAAATATTTTAAAATAAAATTTGTTTTTAGAATTCATAACACAGTTGCGGATGCATTAGAAAATGTTGTCGCTAGGTTATCACCACTTAGGGATGGTTTTTCTATTGAAATTATTCATAAACCATTTATCCTTGATAATATAACCAATTTACAAATTTCTAATGATGACTAGAAGATACTCCAATTATGTGTATTTAGTGATGACCAACATATACTACATTTCATGGACAACAATGATGTATTCAAAGATGAATCTATCGATCAAGATGAGCACGAAAAGGTGTTGCAAAATGCATCTCACGAGAATAAGGAGAACCCAATGCTAAAATGCATGTTATCATGGGAAAAATTGTATGACTTACAAACTCACTTTAGAGGGATATTCAATGGAAAAGTCCACATTTCAACGCTACCGCATGAACAAATTAATCTTGGAACGGAAAAAGATTTGAATTTTGTCACTCATGGTACTTGCTACACAGTAAAATAGTGGAAATCCTTTATCTTCTTATTCCAGTGGCATCGAGATGATTTGGTGTGGACATACGATGAGCTCAAAACTTATGACACATAAATAATCCAACATGTTATCCCAATAAAAGAAGGGGCCAAGCCTTTTCAATATAATTTTTGAAATTTACATCCAACGCTTAGGCCCCTAATTTAGAAGGAGTGAAGGAAGCTGTTGGATTCTTAGGTGATCTATGAAATGTGACATTCAACCTAGGTATCTGATAAAGTCCCAGTAAGGAAGAAGACTGCAGAAATATTCTTGTGTGTAGATTTTTGATATCTTAATCGCGCCTCGGAAAAAGATAGTTGAGTAGATATTGTAGACAGTATCATGGTTATAAATGTTCTCTTTCCTTGATGGTTATTTTTCATACAATCAGGTTATTGTCTCAAAGCTTGACAGACTTAAATCTATCTTCTGAACAAGGTGGGGCACATTCATATTTAGAAGAATTTCTTTTGGGTTATTAATTTCGTTATGAGCTTTCAATGTGTAATGGACATCACATTTCATGGAATTATCATATAGAGCATGGTGGTGTATCTTGATGATGTGACGATTTTTTCAAAGAGTAGATTCGACCACCTTTGTCACTAGAAACAAATCTTGGAGCAATGTCAAAAATACTAGATATTTTTTAATCCCAAGAAGAGTTTTTTTGGAGTGTCTATGGGAAACCTATTGGGCCATATTATCACGAAAAGTGGGATTAAAGTGGAAAATGAAAGGGTCAGAGCTATTACATATATTCTCTTCCCAGTGAACAAGAAATTCATGTAGTCCTTCATGTGGAAAATCAACTTTCTCTGCAAGTTCATCTCTGATTATGCCTAAATCATCAAACCTATAGTGGAGATGGTAAATAAGGATGCAATATACAAGTGTGATAAAAGGGAAAAGGATGTGTTTTTCCATATTAAAAAATATATCATAGAAGCACAAACCTTATACAACTAGAATTCAACAAATATTTTCTTCTCTACACCTCGCTTCAGATACTTTTCTGGTCGTTGTGCTTACGTAGAAAGATGATCAAAACAATGAGTGACCAATATATTTTTTGAGTTCTAGCCTACAAGGACCCGAATATAACTATCACACCATTGATAAATATCCGTATGCAGTCTATAAGGAGGTAAATCACTTCCAACCCTATTTCTTGAAGAATCAATGCATTATCTTTCTTCCACACCCAATAGTCATATCACTATTTTTGTAACAAGAGTTGGGTGAGAGAAAAGTGCACTAGAAGACTGGCCTACACGAGTATGACATATAATTCAAACTAGCTCATACTATCAAGGGTCATGTTCTATGTCAACTAACAACAGAAGCGGTGGATGAAAAAGAGGATGATCCATCCAAATGGGAGCAAGAAATTGAGATGTATAATGTCAAGCAAGCTTTCCCCACTACTATAAGAAACTCTTGGTACAAGGATGTGCACCATTATCTCAAGCATGAAACTTTTCCTTATCACTTATTTGCATGTTAGAAAAGGGTAGGTAGATTAAAATCATTATCTTGCTAGTTGGTGCATGGGGTGATTTTTAGAAAACACCATAATGGAGTATTTCTCAGATGCTTGGAAGCACATGATTCTAAGAAAGTGTTGTGTAATCTCCAGGACGGACCAACTAGGGGACACATTGCAGGTGACACAACTTCACACAAAGTTATGCAGGCCAATTTTTATTGTCTCACATTATTCAAACATACTCACACATATTCCCACAAGTTTCTATTCCGTCACAAGTATGCCGACTGAGAAAAGAACTCAATCGCCCCGTTGCAACTTACTTTTGTAGAAGAACCATTTCATTAATGGGGTTAAGATGTCAGTTGTGATATTTTTCCACTCTCATCGAAGAAACAATTTTATATTCTCACTATTATAGCCTATTTTACGTAGTGGATTGAATCAGTTCCTCTCAAGCATAATATCATTTCTAGGTTTGGCGTTCTGACTTCACTTGTTTTTTACAATGCAATGTTCTTTTCTTCATTAAGATTATATGATTCTTTATTGGAAAAAAACATTAGATTGAAAAAATATTCTAATTATTATATACACGGAATGGTCTTGTTGTGTCCACTAATAAGAAGCTTATCCGCATTATGAAGAAGATTGTTTTCTCTTAACAGAGGAACTGGAAATTCACTTTGGTGAATTCTTTAATGGATGACTGAATCACGCCAAAGCCTTCTGTAGATACATCCACTTACTTCGTAGTGTATGGAAAAGAATCCATCCTACCCTTGAACATCTATTTTTCTTCAATTCAACTTTCACAAAAATCCCAGGGCAAGCCATGCTTATTGGTTCGAAGTAGGATAGCCACCCTCTGCAAGCTATGGGAATAAAGACAGAAAGAAAAAACAAATTCTCTCTCCACCAGAGTCATATGAAGAGGTGTTTCGATAAGAAGTGTGTAGGGAAAAATGAATTCAGTGTGGGTGACCTAGTCTTGAAGTGGGACAAATACCATGAGGACAAGGGAAAGCATACTAAGTTCCAATCCCTATGGATAAAACCGTTAACTGTGCACAAAAATCTTGTCCACCATACATGTTTTCTTTAATATATAGAAGGGAAGGTTGACTCTCTTCTTGTTAATGGCTAAAATTTAAAACAATATTTTCAATGATGATTTGAAGCTATGCCCTGCACTATGTACATAGTTTATTTTATTGTTTTCTTGTTTCTTTGCGTCAAATTCGTTTTCATTCATGTAAATAAGAATCATGTATGAACATGTTTTCTGGCTTCTTCTCATGTGGCTATGTTGAAAAGAGTTTTGTGACACTACAATATTTTTCTGACCTTTAGTCATCCTTATTCATGTTGGTTACTATTGAATTAGGTGGGCTGGGCCCAGTTCAAAATGTATTGTGCATTGGAAAGAACCTCAATCACTAGCCCTTTCGGCAGTGACCTGCAAGCAAGTCACAATCACACCTGAAGTGTTTATGGGAGGTTGCACAACTAGGTTTCTAGAGCCTGAGGGATATTATGTTGTGGCACTTTTGTATTTTGTTTTATGTTTAACACTTATATACTACTTCGTATTCATAAACGACTTCACACTTATATGTTACTTCACATAATTACATTCATCACTTAAGCATAACATAAATATTCATAAACTGTGCAGTACTGAAATCAAGAGGAGATAATAAGTAAATAAGCACATGAGATAATGATTTTACTGTGGTTCACCCCAATGTGGGACTAAGTGCACAAGAAGTATTGCTTATAATATGGAATTTGGTACAACAAACAATTATTCCTTGTGCACATAGTTGTAGGGTGTTTATGCACTAATTTGCAGACAGTTTGCGATATAAGCTGCAGACCCAGAGTTCCATGCACATAGCTGCAGGGCCTTGCCCTTCCTATAAAGTACATACCACAAACATATTACATAAACATATATCTATCCCAATTCATCATGCCTTCTTCTTGATTATTCATCCTTATATATACTATTACATGAGGAATTTACATCGTTATATTACCTTGGACCTGATTGGATGGTTTCCAAAATACAAGTGACTGTGGCCCAAACCAAGAACTTTACAATATTTTAATGCATTTTACAAAAAGGTAGGAGCTTTTTTGTGAAGCCCTGATGTTGGATGGTGACTTTGTTGCGCGATATTCATCGTGCTCCATTGCTCTCCTACATGGTTCACTTTGTACTCTGCGGCATCATTTCTACTGTGTGTTTCTAGAAAACTTGGATTTCTTCCAAAAATCTTCCCAAAATCTAGCCAAGTTGGAGTGCACCCAACAGGGCCCCAACACTCAGATGTGACTCGTCCCGAGTCACTTAACTGTTATGCCCCAAATATTTGCTACAATGCTCATGTAGGCATCATTATACTGCTGAAGTATTTCTACTGCCTGCTTTTCTTCTCCGTGCACCTCTTCCAGTAGTGCCTCTGTTGTTAGTCCAACAATCTTCCATAGTACTTATTTCTCCCTCTACCGTAGCTCCTTGAAACTATCATCTATTACCCCGAAAACGTTGAAGGCTTCATCCTACCGTGGTTGAGTCCTTTATATTAATATGCTCTTTTTTCTGTAGGTCTTCAATCTAGTTTTGAAGACTCTATCCTTTAGTGATTCTGGCAAGCCTCATGATACTGGTAAGGTTTTCACAGTTTCCCAGAGTTCCTCTAACTGCTTTTTCTTCATCTAGAGATCCTCTTCAATCATCTAAATGTTTCAATCCTCTTGCAATGAGGTCCAAATCTAGATAATCTCATCTAGTAGTTTTCCATAGTTCATCACTATGTCGGAGATGTCTTTCAGTGTAGACTTTAGATCCATTTCGCTTTGCTTACATACTTCTAGTGGTGTCACTGGTTACAGCCTCATTTGTATCTTAGTAATAATCACTTCATAATCAAACTTCATTTCTGCAAACGTATTGTTTGAATCCCTTAGTACGAGGCTGAGCTTTGTGACCTTCTCTACTGGTGACTCTTCTTCATGGAACTTTATGTTCGGAACTTCACTACAAGTTTTCGTGATGGCTTCCTCTAGTTACTTCTATTTCTAGTATGCTCCATACCTTTCCTTAATGAATTGATCAAGCTCCTTCTTTAGCGAAGATCTCTCCTTCTTGAGCTGAATATTTAACAACAAAGTGCGATGTTCTCGCTCGTACAGTTCAGTTATTATACCTTGGTAGAACTCGTGCAATATATAGGTTGGCAATGTGGAAATGTTCATATTGATACGCTTCCACCCTTTTTCTCTCTCTTTGTGTTCAGTTGATCCAAACTATAATGCTCCAACTGGTATCTGCATAATTCTTTATCCAAATGTGGTTTTTATCCATCACTCTAGCTGCAGTGGTTGACCTGTCTGTTTTGGTTGTCTAGTTATCTGTGGTAGTGCCTTTAACTCTACAATACCTTGTTGAACATCTACCAAGAGCGCTCTATAGGGATTATCAATATTGCCCCATGTTTATGTTTCTACTTGAATTTATCTCCAATTTCATTGATGTCCGCATCAGTAAGGACAACCGGTATTGTGACCTTATATTTGTTCGTTCTTTGCTTCTTCTTTGCCCTCATCATAAGCATTGTAGGTATCCTATTCTTGATGATGAACGACAATTCCTCTACTGCCTCTTCATCGTTGAGAGGGTCCTGAGTACCCTATTCCTCCTTTGTCACTCTCTCCTCTATGACTTTTTCTTTGGCCTTTTCACTTGGACCTCCATGCTATGAGGTGTCTTTCTCTGCTTCAACATATTCTATGGTCTGAGTCATCCACTCTAGTGACCAGTGTTATATTATCCCAAGAAGGTCATCCTTGGTGACCAAACATGGTAGAGGATGCCATGTCTCCATTGTATCCTTCTGAGCCTTTACATATATCTTTTGAAAGTCTACCTTAAACTCTGCTATATTATGATATTGATCATACAAACTTGGTGACAACCTAGGATGCTAGTTCACTACCATGTGCAAAGATCTTGTTGTTCTCTTGTGCATGTGATGGCTCCTTGGTATGCTAGAGTGAGGAATAATGAATGGCTTCACATACATTTGTTTCGACTGGAAGAAACATTTAATCGTCCAGCTCCTTCCATGCTAACAATGCAATGATCAAGATAAACCATGCATAGTGAAATGTCTTACCCTCTTCCTATGCTTCTTGGCAGTCCTCCAAAAATTCCTTGCATAAATATCTGGCCCAGTTGCATTGAACCCTCATGTTGCATGACACGACTAAGGAAACCACAGCCACGGGAACTTTGTTTGCTCTACACTTCCTCATTATCTTTCTATCTAAGATATGTGTGGCAAAGCGCACCCCTTGGTAATTGATGCAGTTAATATACTAGCCTCATGAAATTTTGATTAGCCAGACCTTTTCCTTCATGGTTTGTGCTATGACCTTATCATTATTTTTTTCGACGAACTATTCGGTGGGGTCCTTTCCTTGGTAGAGAAATCCAATAATCCTTCGTCTCAACATTTCATCAATCAATATCCTCTTCCCTAGATAGATCCATCCATCATTCATTAATACTAGTAACTGCCGAACACAGGTCATTTTATATGTTCTATCGAAGTGTCACATGTTTAACATGTTCAACAAGCATGATCTCTCCAATCCCTGAGCCCACTGTTGTGGCTCCAACCTTATAACTCTTCCATCTATATAGTATACCTACTGTAGGTAATTACTCAACTCGAACTGCAAATACCTAATTCCTTCATTGAATTCCCAATCCTCCATCTTCAATTTCAGAATTTTTCCTATTAATTCTCCTTCAAATGTAACTTTTTCTCGTAGCAGTGGTATGAAAGTGTTTAATTTCAAGTCTTTGTGATCTTTTATCTGCTTGGCCCCCAATTTCCTTGGTGGAAAATATGGTGGCAGCACAAAAGGACTTTTTGAGCCCTCTGTCTCCATTTGGTACATTTCATCTTCCTCCTCACTATCATATATTTGTTCTGGTTCTTTCTATTGAACTGGTTTCTTCACCTTCTGTGTAGGTTTCTTATCCTGCTTGTTCTTTGTCTTCCTCTCTTTCGCTACCTTGTTTCTGAGGGAATGTCCTTAGCTCTACTCTAGAGGCTTCAGCTTGTCTCTTTTCTTGTATTATTTGTGGTTGTTCTTCCGTGGCTACCTATTTTAGTGGTGACCTTGCATGCGTTGCGGGTACAAGTAAACTTCATGCGACAGATTTACCAATCTGGGCTTTCATGATGCCTGCTATCTCTTTCTTTGCAAACTCAGTATAAATCTCTTTGAAACTTCTCTCTGACATATAGCAGCACACTCGTCTCACACTTGGTCACAAATTCTCAAACCGAATTCTCCAGATAGAAAAGTGTAAAATGTGGAGTGAGACATGGCTTTTATAGTGGATTCAAATTTCGAATCCCATGATTAGCTTATATCTTGCTCATTCAATGCATATATGGTGCTAAATCTAGCCAATTGTGCTTTATAAATGTGTTTCTCTCGCGCCTTTTAATGGAAATTTTATTTTAATGACAACTTTTTCCTTCCAACAGTCATATTTATGGTGAACTTTGACAAACTTTCCCTTGTGGCACATAAATCCTTCCTTCTTCCCAGTTCTTTTGGACTTCGACATACTCCTGAATATTGTGCAATAATCTTCCTTTGGCGAAGTTCCATTTTGCAGAGTAGTATATAGTCCAATTCCCACTTTCAAATGCAGGTGGCACTAAGACCCTTCTCCTTCCATCCTTTAGCATGAAGCTCCAATGACAGAGTCATCCTAGTATACCTTCAATCTTATACCATTCAGTCATCTGGGAATCAGATGACCATTTAACTTCAAAATTTACACTGCACCACAATCAGAGATGTGCTTGATGATATACAGTCCTAACCAATGTGTTCTAAATTTTCCTAGGAAATTCGTGAATTTTATACTATATAAAAGTAAAAGATCCCATTCCTAGAATGTCTTCTACTTCATGTGTCCATCATGCAAGTTTTTTCTCCCTTGCTTTTTTCACTTTCTGATGAAAACTTGTTATAAAGTTGTCTTCTTCAGGAGAAATTAATTGTTCCATCCTTTCTTCCATTATATCGGAGTCAAGCCATGTCCTTGAATGTGGCAATTATTCAACTTGGCACGATGTACTCAATAAGAATGATTGCTTATTTTTCATATAGCAACCTAAAAGATGTCTATCTTAATAGTTTCTTGCATGTTGTCCTATATTCCCACAACACCGTTCGAATCCTTAGATCCCAGTCATTTTTGTTCACATTGCACACTTTTATGAGTGCATTCTCTATAATTTTATTGAATGCTTCCACAATTCCATTTGCCTGAGGATGATAAGGAGTTCTCTTATGGTGGTAAACTTGAAATTCCTTAGTTAATGCTTCAATGGTTTGATTCAAGAAATGTGACCCTTGATCACTCATCAATATTTATGGACACCCAAATCTAGACAAAATATACTGAAATATGAACTTCGCAGTAGTTTTTGCGCTACAATCCTTCACAAGTTGTGATTTGGCTCACCTAGTTAGATAATCAGTCGCATTGATTATATACCTTCCACTAGTCTTTTTCCCTAGTAGATTGATCGGTCCCACAAAATTGATAGCTGATTTTTCAAAATCCTGCAATGTTACTTGTGGTACTAGTGGAATTTCATCTCTTCATGAAGGTTTTCCCATTCTTTGGTAGATATCAAAAGCTTGACAATATTCCTTTGCATCTCTATGTAATGTAGGCCACCATAGTCATGTTCTTAAAAAAATTTGTGCACTGGCTTTCCTTGCATAATGTCCACCAGTTGCGTCACTATGAGCTTCTATCAAAATTATCAATCTTTCATGCTCAAGAACGTACCTACGCAGTATTTCATCTAGTATTAGTTTATACAAATGCCCTACAATTAGGGAAAATTATGTTGCCTTAAACACCATATATTTCTTGTGTTGCACAGTGTAGTCTAAAGGGGTCATTCGTGTGGTTAAGAAATGAATAATATGAACAAAGTAGTCATTTCCCACTATGATCCAAAATAATTGTGCATTAGGAATATTAACCTCCATGTCGAAAAAATTGTGCATCAGGAATATTATCCTCTATATTTGTTGGTTATTCTCCTATGTCTATCCTTGACAAATGATCAGGTCCAACATTCAGTCTTCCTGGTGTTGAGTCATGGAAAAGGTATGCATTTACTATTAAAACTAATCATCCATTTCGTTTATTCTTTACCTTTCTATATTTCAATGCACTAATCTATTAAGGAATTACGGTAAGAAGTGAAGAAATTACTTATAGCTATGACTTAGCTAATTATTCCTTTCCTTTTGCAGAAAAATGATAAAAGGGACAAATGTTGTTCCCTAAGAAGGAAAACCAAGAATCGGAAAGCCAAAGAAGGAACGTGGAAGTTGCAGATATGGCCAAAAGAAAATCAGCAAGATCAACATAGGAAAGGAAACAATGTCTGAAGATGGAAAATTTTCGCAAAGAAGATGTTGTGTAAG
Source organism: Pinus taeda (assembly GCA_000404065.3). NCBI lineage: Eukaryota > Viridiplantae > Streptophyta > Pinopsida > Pinales > Pinaceae > Pinus > Pinus taeda. The sequence continues at coordinate 106,020 of APFE031746841.1, read as the reverse complement.
AAGAGGGAGGGAGGAATTTCCATATTATTATAATTGTAATTGTAATCACAAAGTCTCGCTATTGAGAAGAACATGAATATATTGTAATTCTCATTAATTTTGATGATTAATATATAAGTAAAGTTGTTGTTCCCTCGCATTTCCTAAAGTAACTTAGTAGTGTTTCATTGGCAGCTAAGGGCCCGACCTCTGAAGGATTCAACTATTATTCTTGTGTCATAGATTTCTAATTCTCACAAGTGTGATGGCTTGATCGTATTATTTCTTTCTATGATTTTATCGCTACATTGTTTATTATCTTCTAGTGTTAACAAAATTTCTTTACTTTATATCATTCACGATATTGTCATTGATTTAGTTTGCTTTCATCGCAAATCAAGTTTCTTAGATAAATATTCTGCTTAATATAATCAACTGTAAATATTATTAACTATTGTTGTTGACACTCTCAGACTGATATGCATTTGCTGTTTATATTAATTTTTGAGGATTGGGTTTGATTTAGATTAAATTAGTTAAAGAGGGATGAGTTATCATTACTATACTCTCAACTGATGTTGATGTTACTTTGATAAATATAAGATTTGATTTCATTAAAGGATTGAGTTCTCTTTAATTACAATTGGAATTTACTAGATGCATCTGTTTACTCTTGTATTTAAAAGATTTGTACTGCAATTTAGAAACATTATTTTCTGAGTAAATAGCAGCCACACACTGTGTACACTCTTGAAATAAGAAGACTTGCCCAAATCGATAATTAATGTGAGGATAATTAGGAGATTTAAAAGGCACCTTTTATCGACCAACATTTTGGTGCCATTCCTGGGGAGAGTGTAGCCATTTCTAAAGAGTAATGTACATCTGATGATTGCTATTGAAGAAGAATTGGGTATTGAAAACAGAAGGTAACATCCTATGTAACGAGCAAGTAAAGTTCTTTCTCCTCCACCCGCTTTTTAGCACAATTACATAAATATGAAGTAGGTATTTGTTGCTTATCTGTTGAGAGAGAACTGGGTATTAAAAATGAAAGGTAAGAAACTGTGTACATATCACGTAAAATGCATGCTCCCCCACTCAATTTCCAACAAAATTGTTAGGAGCTTAGGGTAGAGATAAACGTTTGAATTGTTTGCATGAATGGCTAAGAAGAAAAAACTCGAAAAAAATCCAATTCCACTACCCCAACCCGACAGATCTAAGGGACTAGTGACCCTTGGACGATCAATGTTCATAGACGAGATCTTTAAGAAAGTCGAATCTTAGCCATCAGTAGGTCCCAGAAACGTTGCTTCCAGACAACCTACTATTTCCCTTTGAGCCACAGGCTCACCATCTGTAGCCTACACTGAGGTCCACAGTAAAACATTGGGAACTAAGCAAGTTTTCAAGAGATTAATAACTCACGCCCAATTTCCTCACAAGAAATGAATTCTTGTAATATTTGTGAAGGAGGAGGGGAAACAGGGGAAATAGAGGAGCCAAGATCCCCTCAGGTAGTAATTCAATAAGGAACACCCAGTATCCCAGACTGAGGGAGTGTTGTTAAGATCATTCCCACCCCTTCTAATCATCCTTGGAATAACTCTCTAGAGATCCCAGAAGGGTACTAGAATATATTTGATCAAATGGCCAACAACCCACAAGTACCTCAGACCTCTACATTGCAATATCCCATTGTTGACACAGCAGTCAATCCACCCATGAGAACTATCACTCTCCAAAATATTCTCGCCTTTCACGGATTAACATTAGAGGATCCAGATGAATTTCTGTTTGAATTTGAGGTATTATGTCAGGGTTATGATTATACCAATGACCCAAAAAAACTAAAAATATTTCCTTCCACACTGAAAGGAGAAACCTTGCATTGGTTTATGAGATTAGGTGGTGGTACAATAAATGATTCGGATCAAATGAAAACTGCTTTCCTTAAAAAATATCAGGACTATTGTAGATATAGGGAATTGAAAGATGAAATATTTCAAATGGTAGCAAAAACCAATGAAACGTTAGAAGAATATGTGGAAAGATTTCAATATAACCTCCAGTGGTCTCCCTATGAAACTCTGCCTTTACCTAATAATGTGCTAAAAACTACACTGATTAAAGGGATGAAAGAACAATGGATAGAAACATTAAATATTATGGGTAAAGGTGATATATATCAAGAAGAATATGCTGACATTATTAAATTGTGTATCAGGTCCTCAACAGGCAGTACGAGATTGAAGCCAGCAGAACGTGACATGACCTCCAGGGACAACAAAATCTCTGGTGGAGGTATAACTCGTACAAAAATTAGCAACTTACTAGAGGATTTCAAAATAGATATTTTGGGAACTTTGACAACACATTTAGACATTACGCAAGCCAAGAAAAAGTAGGCAGAAGTAGAACAAAAGTTGGTGATATTCTGTACTAGATGCAGGAAGAAGCATAGTCACAAAGAATGCCCACTGGATATGGTGAAAACCTATGACATATGTACAAAAGATGATGCCACAGAAAGTCGCCCATCACTCCCAGGGCTAAACGTAGTGTATAAATGTTGGCTGGATAAATCGATCTTGCAGACAAGGTTGATCTCCCTAGTATCAGAAGATAGTCTAGCAACAAGAAGACAAACAAATCTATCTTTCTCTAAACATATGTGATTCATAAATAAAAACTATATATGTGTTTAGACACTACCTTAAGTCCAACGCTACTTTGTAGCAGCCATCCTTCAACCGTCCGAAAGAGTTTCCTTTTGAGAACCTGCAATAACAAATAAGCAAACATTAAATAGCACCTGCATAGCTAATATCATAAATCATGTCTATTATGGTGATCAAGGAATCCATAAAATAAACCATAAAATAATAGCTTATGGAGAAAAACAAACTTATTTGTATTAACTTTGAAGTAGAAGAACCTTACAACCTTTTCAGCCTTGATGTTGAACAAGCTATTCCTGGGGTCTGAAACAGGAATTTCGTTTACTTTGACAAGCCTTGCACTTCTCCAAATGATATCTTAGAGGTATGTAATCTCTCCTCATAAAAATTCAACTAAGAAGACTAAGTTCCAGTAGCATTTCACCTCAAAAATATTCAGCTTTCAACCTCCTTAGTAACCAGCCCAATGCTTCATTTTATAGTGTAGAGGAAGGAGGTTACAGGTCCACCTATGAAAGGATAAAGTCCTCCTTCAAAGGGATCATCTCCTCACATCAAGGGGTTAGCTCCTTAAGGTATGCGATGCATGAACCTTGAGAAAGCGAACTTGCCACCTCAATATTCTTTCTAGAATCTTCTAGAAATGACTCAAAGTGAGTTTTTCAGAATATACTTGCACCTTGTCAACTTTTACAAGGGTCCGCACCCATAACACAGGGACAGAGCGGTCAGGTGTGCAGGAGCCATGACCATTAGGTGTGCGACCGCATGTAATGCAAACAGAAAGTGCAGAACCAGAGTTTTATAAACTTTTGAGGGCTTTCTCTTATTTTCAAGGCTTGATATGAGGAACTGAGGCTTAAGACTTGTAAAGGAGGAAAGTATGAGTGGTAATGGACTCACACAGATTGCAGAATGTCAAGGTGACAATTTTTTGTGCAACAGATTGCCCCCTAAAGTGCAAAGTCTGTAATAGATGAAGATAGAGTTTGTCATCTATGAAGAGTGAAGTACTTTATCATTTCAAGGATTATCCTATGGACACCCCAGTCGGAACCTGTAAAAACATTCAATGAAAAATATATATATATGTGAACATATCATCGCTGAGGTACACATTCCCATACTTAGATTGAAACTAACTAGAAAACTGACAAACTAACTAAACTGTTCTGATACAGGAATGATTTTGTAATACATCAAGAGTATATACATATGTAGACACACTATGGGCACAACCATCTATTTATTAATAGTCCAATGTATAATGAATAACAAAATTCCTCACAGCCTAGATGGTAGAAACTAGATCCAGGGTCTTGATTTCTGCTTCTCGGACTAGTACGATTCTATCCATGTGAATTAATGTGTCGAAGTCGAACATCGTAGAAACCACTTGATTACCATTCAATGATGTGAAATATTAACAAGTGTGAGAGAAACCACTAGTAATGTCAATGGCTCTCAAAGTACTCAGTACAATCCATGAAATGTGAATAAATGAGCTGATGTCGAACATGTCATAGAATCCTTTGATCGAAGGTCAATGATGCAACCTATCGTCGAAGGTGAGAAACCTGCCATTAGAGCATGTAGATTTCAAGGTACTGACGATTTCTAGATCATGTTTCTAGATAATGAGCCTAAGTCGATAGAAAGCGATCGATCGTAGGCAAGCCCACAACACAAAATCATAGATCAAGTTTTGAAGAAATATATTGGCAAGGACTGACTCAAGGTTGGTCAAAATGGATGAAAAATATTTTGCAGATGAATGGTTTATTTGAACTGACCTCTTGAACACATAACGAAACTGTAGATGGTTTGGTGAGAATTGACCCAAAGCTAATACCCAGAACCCAGCTGAAGACTTTCAATATGGTTTGATTAATTGTTAGGAAAAGGATTTCCCAACCCAGGTGAACAAAAAGTGTCGTGTTAAAGAGTGGTTAACTACTTTTCTAAAACACAAAGTGTAATGAACAAGTTCATTTTTCTCTTTTTCCCCACCATTTTTGGCAAGTACTTCTTTATTTTTGACAAGCTTGAGGAGGATAACATTTGCTTGTTTATAAGCTCATCCTTCGGATGAGTCCAACTTAGTTTAAAATTCCAACCCTAAAAAGGAGTGGTTTGTTCCTATTTAAAATTAAACAGGTCCTTTACTATTAAATTTTAATGAGTCTAATATAGCAAAAACTCGGTGTTTTTCAATTTTAGGGAGTCAGAAGAAAAACTTAAGAAAACTCCATGGGTGTCCTTTTTTGTAAATTTGTGTCCTCCCAAGCCGGAAAAAGTATAAAATAATACTTGAGAGAACGGCTTGACCATTACGATCAAGGAGTACTTTTCATAATTAGTGGCTCCGATCCGAAAAAGTAAAAAAGTGATCGAAGACATGTCATTTCATAACCAGTATCGAACTCGAAACGTCAAAAGTTCGGCGATCTTTTCATGTTTATACAGTCAAAAAAGAGCTAAAAGTCGACCGCCCCTTATTCTGTTTAACAAGTTAAAAGGGAGAAGCTTGCTAATCTTTTCATATTTTACGAGTCAGAAAAGAGCTTAAAGAAGACTCGTCCTAGAGGAACGAGTGGTATAAAGGGTAGCAACTGGTTCTAGCAATGGTGGAACTGCTCAAAACATGTAATGGTTAAGAGGCTAGCCAATAAAACCACTCATAGATGCAATCCCTCAGGAAAGAAAAACAACTAAGTGAAAGCATATGATCGGCCAAAGAGATCGTGGTGATGGAATGAAAACAACCAAGGCTCATCTAGCCGAATTTAGCAGATAAAAACAACAATCATGAGATGTAAATTGGGTATGGGTTCATTTTTACACAAGCTTGAACCATGGAGAACTCTTCTTGGATTCAATTTCATGTGTACACAAGCTTGAAATGAAAAACTATGCTTGTTACAAGTTCACATGCCCCCGGCATAATGACTCGAAAGGAGTTACATGCCCCCCAAGCTTCATTGCATTCAACGAGGTGGATGGAATGAAGGTTCACTTTCAAGGGAGTTTTTTCATTTTTTAGTGAGGTTGACACAGTAAAATAAATATCCTCATAACCCTTGTTTCATTTTTTAATGAGCTTGACACAAGATAAGGAACTATGCCCATGATCCTTGATTCATTTTTTAACAAGCTTGACACAAGACAAAGAACTATGCTCTATAATCCTTGTTTCATTTTTTAACGAGGTTGAGATAGGAAAAAAAATCCTCGTGACATCCAACTTCACTTTTTAACGAGGTTGAGACAGGAACAAACTATCCTCGCGATTGGTCAGGAATTAGAAAACGATTGTATAGCCTAATATGCAATTTCAAAGGGACTCAAAGGCATCGCACCATCAAATGAATCTGCCTTAGAATCGGAAGGTACGATTCGAGGATCATCAAAAGCAATAGTGTTTGATGAAATCATATGAATATTTGCAATGGAAGGTGATATGTTAGGAGGAGGGAAGGAAAAAGTTCCCATTAAACCAGAATCTTTAATCAAACCTACGCCAACATCCTTGTAAGGGATAATCATTTTATCGACATGCTGAGCACTTTCTATAGAGGCTAGGTCAGATGAGAAATAACTCAGCTGGTCTATCATAACGATCTTTCCATTATGAGGAAACTTATGTTGTGTGTGGAGCATGAATTTTCAGAGGTCTTTGTTTCAGCCGGATGTATACCCTAGGAAGTTTGTACACCCCTCCACACGGGGGGGTGCGCGGGAGACTTGTCCCCCCCGCAGGGGTCCTGTGGGGCCGATCCCCCCGCCTGGGGGGTTCGGGGGCCAGCGGTTCCCTGGCGGGGGCTCGGGGGCAGCACCACCAAAGCTAAAAACAGATGTAAATTTGCCTTGTAAAAGTATAGTAATTTCTAGTCAATCTAGGCCATTCATTAGGCAGATGATCTGACGGTAGAACTTATGTTTAGTTTATGGTTTTTCTGCCCTAGAAGGCAACCCCTCTCTTTGTATGAGGGCATTGTATTCGAGGCTGTAATAGATGTGTATTCTATGTGTGAGCGAGAAACAGAGAGGTGAGACTGTGAGAGAAAACAAAGGATATTACAGCGAATTTTCTGTAGGTTGTGTCTCTTCATTTTGCTGGATAATAGAAAGGAAGGATTGCTTCGGGGTGGACGTAGCCCAAACTCGGTGAGCCACGTATATCTATGTCTCTCTTGTTTCATGCGTTTTCTGTGTTTATATTTCTACAATATTTTATGTGTTCCATTGCTCCATAATATATAATTTTCTAACAACTTAATAAGCTGAAAGAGCGATGAAACAATAGCAGTCATAGTATAACACCAACTGTGACCCAAGAGAAGGTTGTAATCTAGAGGGACATCAACCACTTCCACATCTAGATTTATAGTTTTGCCTTCAACCCCTATAGGTAAATCTTCCAAAATACCAAAAGGATGGAACCCTTTGCCATCAAAAGCCTTTAGAATTGTCGAAGACTGATTGACTGTGGGAGAACCAAGCGATCTCCAACACTAGATCGACATAATACACATAGAAGCTCCTTCATCAATTACAGTCCAAAAGAAAGGTCTATTTTTTACTAACACTGGAATCTGGAAAGCCATTTGATGAGGAAGGCAGGGTGTACTATTCTCTAAATCGAAGATTATTAGGTTCGAATCCTGAATATCGACAACTCCTATAGCAGACAATAGTAATTTATGCTGTACTGGGCATGATTGCAGCACTTCCAAAGCCGACATTGTTGAAGGGGAAATGGCTAGGTCTTCAACAATGTTATAATTCTGAGCAGCTCCTGCATGTGGACTGAAAGATGATTTCCGAAATATACCTTTAGCAGGCGGTTTGATTACTAAGTCAGGGTTGGGTTTTTGGATCTAAAGTGGATCAGAACCAGGAGGAGGTGAAGTCGATGTGTTTGAATTAGAAGATTCTGGTTCTTTACCATCAACAAGATTTTTACTACCATAATCTTGCGATCGCGTCGCAATCCTGACATGAGACATCATCATAATGGGTTATTCTGAGGTATTCGAGGAAGAAGCAACCATCTTACTATCTTGAGTAGGAGAAGGATCCTTCAAGACAGTAGGCATTTGAGAACCTTTAACGAATCTTGAAAACTCTGCTCGATATGGGAATTCTTTGCCAAAATCATCCTCGTTGCAAATGAAACAAGGATAGCGAGGTTTTTGTTTTTCGTCAATAGATTCTTTTTTATTTATTTTATGTTTCAAATTCTGAATGTTTTTGTTCTTCCCCTTCACTTTACTTCCAGATTTGGTCATAGATGAATCTACAACATGGACGTCGACAAAAAATTCCATGGAAGAATCTCCTTTCGGGGAATCAGGTAAAGTTATTGTAGGAGAAGAACTCTTTGAATATTTCTTCTTGCTTTTAATACTAACTGAACCAATCATACCATCAGCAGCATGAGACCCTGAAGGAGCTGTAGTTTTTGGAAGATTAGGGATTTTTTCGTGTAAAGTACCTAACTGTGTATAGACGAGGTCAAGGTACTGAGCCTAAGAAATGAATTACTCTTTAGTAAAAACTCCTGCCTGAGCTACATATTCAGTGATTTTAGGTAACAATGATTTAACAAACCATTCTGCTAAAATTTGATTCGGAATGAAAGCTTTCACTAAACACCTTCTACGTCGCCATTCATGAATATGATCAGAAATTTATGTGGACATGGATTGTTTTAGGAAAGTTAACAGTTCCATGCCATTGTCGTATCTAACAGGAAACTGAAAATGAGTTAACAAATAAGTGGCTAACTGAAAAAAATTATAAAAAGAGCCTCGTGGTAACTCAATATACCATTTGGCCGCAAGACCAATAAGAGTTCTTTGAAAAGGATGCAATCGAATTGAATCATCAATGATTGAATTAGATGCACACCAGAGGTGATAAGTCATAACATGATGTGACGGATCCTCACCTGACTTACCCTCGAATTTCGGGATATAACTGGGAAACTTATTAGGAATTGGTGGCCAATATGGAAGATAATAAATCAGGTCATTCATAAAGCGCAACAAATCAAGTAAATCCAAAGTTGTAATAAATGGTAACTGACGGTTAGGTTCACGAAAACCTTGAGTAACAAGACCAGCTCCAGGAGGAGGATATCTAGGATAACCTGGAATCGGATTTGCATTAGGAATGTTATAACCTCCTAGAAAACTAGGATTAACCAAACCAAACTGAGGTTGTTGAGGTTGTTGATAGGTATAGCCAGGATACGGCTGATTTTGATAAACTGGGTTTTGTACAGTAGGACCGGATTGATACTGTCCCTGGTACGGTTGATAAGTGAATTGCGGTTGACTTGTAGTACTTGGACTAGCTTGTCCTGCAGGCATCTGGACTGAGGTCTGGATTGTAGGTCCTGACTAGGACATAGAGACTTGAGGAGTTTGAATTGATGCAGGGATAGTAGAAACCGGAGCTACAGATACTGCAAAAATAGGTGTGGTAGGTTGAACAGAAATTGCAGCAGTTGCAATAGTAGTTCGAGGCGGAGTCCAAGGTGAACTAGGCCCAGGTTGTTGAACTAAACCAAGTGGAGAGATTTGAACAATAGGCTGGACCGGTTGTTGGGTTGGACCAGAAACCAAGGGTTCTCTAGATTGATTAGATAACTACACATTAGGTTGCAAATTCTATTGAGTTTGAGATGGATCCCACACCATATTCATTCTGGGACCCATAAAAGGTTGTACATATGGAGGACCATAACCTGGTTGAACGTAGGGTTGATAATTAAGTGGTACATTTCCAGTTCCTTGTAAAAATGATTGACCAGAAGGCGGTTGGAAACCTTGAGCTCGGTACTTACCTTGAGGCTAATAACCCTGAGGCACGTAATGATTCTGGGGTTGATAAGCATCCTGAGGAATATACTGAGTCTGGGGTTGACCTTGGGGTATGTATTGTCCTGAAGGTTGAAAACCTTGAGGTAGTCCTCTAAGCGAAAACTAACTACCTTGGGGTTGCCCCCCAGGCAGTAACTGACTACCTTGAGGTTTCCCCGCAAGCGGTAACTGACTACCTTGAGGTTTAGGATTTGGAATACTACCAGACATCAAGAAAATTTGCTCTGCATTCAACACTTTAGTTCCATTATTTCCAGGTGATAACTGATGTTCAATCGGTCGATAAGTTGCTCCTGAAAAGGTACCAGAGACTGACTGGTACCCCAAAGGAATAGTAAAACTGCCATATAAAAATGTTTCCGGTGATTGTGAAACATAGATGATTGTCTTGACATGATTGATCAAGGATAATAATCTCTGGGTGTCAGATGAAAATAATCAAACGCAAACAAATAAAATTTCAATAAAATCACCTAAAGTCTCTACATAAACAAACAACTGTATCACATGCTTAAAAAATCTAAGAGTTCAAACCACACACAAACCGTAACTTCCCATACTAAAAGCATTAGTTGGTGATGAAATCCAACGTCATAGAATTTTAATACGGAAAGGGTGGTTGGAACAGTTACCCTGACAACCTGCTTAATGGAACAGAATGACACAAGTTTCTTCACAAAACCATCTTGAGTGAGGAGAACGCCCCAGAGAGTCCAAGTGAGTCTAGTTGACATCTGATCTAGGTACAGTGAGACCCATCCTTCACCGTCACCTTAGGAAATAATCTTAAGTTTATGGACACTAAGGTTACCAACGACAACAAATACAACTGGGGGAACAGTCTACAATCTGATCTACGCGCAAGGGTAGAGTAACAAAGCTCAATCCCCTTGGAGGATCCTTGACATGATCAATCTGAGGCTTACCAACGAGTGACCCTAGGCTCCTCGACAATGGTTAATCTGACGTTCACCGTTTATAATACGCGCAAATCTTCTATCTTTCCCAATGAAACAAACTTTATTATCTCAAAGGTTCGGACATGATCTCGTGATTGACTCCTTTAAGAGAAGCTTCCCAGAATGTATCAATTATAATTGGATTTATTTCCTACCACAAGATATAACTACTTGTTTGTTTTAACTATCTTGGAGAGTTAGTTACTCCCTACTCCAAGATACTAGCCTAAGTTATATTGGTGAGAAGAGCCCTAGAAATAAAAAAGATTGCTAGATCAATTTTCATTAAGCGTTGTTTTTATGGGTTGTTCTTTAAGTCAATAGGTATGGAAATGAAACTTTGATGATGTGAAGACTCGACTCCAAAAACAATAAAAAGATGCACCTAAAATGATAAACAATTCATTTTTCTTTCAATGAAATTCTAGCTAAAAGAAAGAGTTCGAGAATGCAATTCTTTAAGAAACAAATTTCTATTTCAACATGTAAATGAAAAGAAAATCTTTTTGTCTTTTTCAATAAGAACTCAGAATGAGACTACTAATTATGATCACAATAAATCCCTTTTCTTTTTCAAAACTTGAAACTACGAAAAATAATTTCTTTCAAAAGAGATTCTACAAGTTCTAGAAAACACTCAAAACTACTGAAACTAATCTTGAGACCTAAAAAATTCTAAAACCTAATTGTATAAAAGCTTCAAATATTTTTGAGGAAGTTTTACTTAGTTATTTAGTAAACTAAGGATTCATTCGTTCAGAATAACAAATAAATCAAAAAACATCCAGATATGTTTTCTTTTATAAAAATGAAATTCAAAACTTATGACCAAGTTCATTCAAACATTTGCAAAGAGAAAACTAAATGTGTTTCTCACAAAGGATATATTTCACAACTCAGTTAGACTCATCAAGAATACAAAAGGACACGAGGGTAATCTAAGTTTTCTCAAGCTTCTGATCTTTGAGTCACTACAGAGGCCATGCGAAAACCACTCCAGGCATGCAAAACTTCTAGAAAATCATCTAAAACAAAAATACCAATGGAACTCACTCACAAGAGATTTCTGACAGAACACATGCAGATCTGGGTAGACACTAAAAGACGTAAATGACACCTAAACTTGACAATAAGAAAACATTTTAGGTTTTTCAAAAAAAATTATAGGGTCCGCAGGCTTCCAAAAGAAATAGTTGCGGTCCCGCTCTGTTTACTAAAGGAAAAGTGCAGAAATGCCCGCACTGTCTGTAAATAGAAAGTGTGGTCCCTTGAAAACTTCAGAAAAAACAAAAAATAATCCAGATCCTAAAAACTTCCCAAGCCAACATACATCAATCAAAAACCAGAAACACAAACAAGTTTCTCAAGTCAAAGACAAAGGAAAACCAAAAACCAAATTCAGATCCCTAGTGGAGTTGCCAATTTGTTGGCTGGATAAATCGATCTTGTGGACAAGGCTGATCTCCGTAGTATCAAAAGATAGTCTAGCAACAAGCAGACAAACAAATATATCTTTCTCTAAACTTATGCGATTCATAAATAAAAGCTATAGAGGTGTTTAGACCCTACCTTAAGTCCAATGCTAGTTTGCAGCAGCCATCCTTCAACCATCCGAAAGAGTTTCCTTTTGAGAACCTACAATCACAAACAAGAAAACATCAAATAGCATTTGCATAGCTAATATCACAAATCATGTCCATTATGGTGATCAAGGAATCAATAAAATAAACCATAAAACAATAACTTATTGAGAAAAACAAACTTATTTTTATTAACTTTGAAGTAGAAGAACCTTACAACCTTTTCAGCCTTGATGTTGGACAAGCTCTTCCTAGGGTCCGAAACAAGAATTTCCTTTACTTTGACAAGCCTTGCACTTCTCAAAATGAGATCTTAGAGGTATGTAATCTCTCCTCATAAAAACTCAACTAAGAAGACTAAGTTCTAGTAGCATTTCACCTCAAAAATATTTAGCTTTCAACCTCCTCAGTAACCAGGCCAATACTTCATTTTATAGTGTAGATAAAGGAGGTTACAGGTCCACCTATGAAGGGATAGAGTCCTCCTTCAAAGGGATAAGTTCCTCACATCAAGGGCTTATCTCCTTAAGGTATGGGATGCATGAACCTTAAGAGAGTTTACTTGCCACCTCAAAGTTCCTTCTAGAAGCTTCTAGAAATGAGTCAAAGTGAGTTTTTAAGATTATACTTGCACCTTTTTAACTTTTACAGGGGTACACACCCATAACACAGAGACAAAGCAGTCAGGTGCGTAGGAGCCATGATCATTAGGTGTGGGACCATAGGTAATTCAAAGAGAAAGTGTGGAACTAGAGTTTTATAGACTTTTGAGGGCTTTCTCTTATTTTCAAGGCTTGATATGACGAATTGAGGCTTAAGACTTGCAAAGGAGGAAAGTATGAGTGGTAATGGAGTCACACAAATTGGAGAATGTCAAGGTGACAATTTTTTGTGCAACAATAAAGAGGCAGAGGAAGAAACAGAACCAGTCTACCTACTAAGTCAACATCGCCAATGGCAACCACAAAAAATAGGTATGGCGACTGATCCATCTTCTTTCTTGCAACCTGTAGAATATAATTCGTAAGAATACCCAAGAGCCATGTGGCAAAACCAGCCACCTTTTTCCAATTGGTCACAACAACCATTCCCTATGCCACCTTCGCCCAACCAATCAAATAAAAATAACAATTGGCCAAATTCCTCTTACTTCCCACCATTTTGGTAGAATAATGTATATCAATCCCAATGGTCACCCTCCACCTCACATAACTAGAACTGGCAGTCAAACTAGCAAAGATCTACAAACTAGCCAGCAGGAAAAATCCCCTTACCTAAACCCACACGGCCAGCACCCTATACATTACAATAGAACCCTCAGACCAACCTACGACTATTGCTCCCAGCTCAACCTAACGCGAACCCCAACAACAGACTGGCTCAATTTGTGCAAATTATTGAAGGACCAGAGCTAGAAACTGAGTTACGAGAGTGCAATGAGCTTGAATTAAGGTCTGGGTAGATAATAGAATTAGAGGGGGATAAAAAAGAACAAATTGAAGTTCTGTTTCCTATAGAACAAGCAGCACAAGTGGAGAACATGGTTAAATAGAAAACACATGATCAAATGATCACCTCTTCTCCACCATTCCCAGAAAGATTAATCATACCCTGCCCGATAAAATATATTGATTTTGATCTTCTCGGAGAATTGAAAAATTTGTGTGTAAAGATACCTCTCTTCTAGGCTATTCACGACATTCCAATTTATGTAAAAACTATTAATGAATTGTGTACAAAAAGGCCAAAGAGGAAAATAAAAGCAACCGCAACTATCCATGTAGTTGGTACCTTATCTAATTTACTATCAGGCAGAGAAACACTTGTAAAATATGAGGACCCAGGAAACCCTATAGTCACTATGCAAATAAATGGATGCTCCTTTCCCAATGCATTAATCAATTTAGGAGCAGTAATAAATATTCTTACAACAACAACTTGTCAAAAGCTTGGCATTACGTCCTTGGACCCAACCACAACCTTGTTGGAATTGGCTGACCGATCAGTAGTCAAACCAGAAGGCACATTACAAGATGTAATGGTGTCTGTAGACTCTTGGGAATACCCAACAGACTTTCTGATCATCAATCCTAGAAACCAGCTCGATGGACATACCCTAATTCTAGGAAGACCTTGGCTAGCAACCGCGGATGCTTGCATAAGCTATTGAACAGGCAGCATGACTATAGCAAGAGGAAGCAATGTGAAGAATTTAGCCTTATATCCTCTAGCTCAGCCAAGTCTAACAATAATAAAAACTAGAAAGCAACATGTATCATATCTAACTGAAAACATTAGATCGTTGCTAACCATAGAAGATGCTCTTGAATTCAAGGATCAAACAGAATATGACATCATTAACACTTACATTAACCAACCAGATGTCATATTCCATCCAAAATGTCACATGATCAAAGCAGCTCTCAATAACGAAATAGAAGAATATCCCTTAAAAGATATTAATGACGAGTCAATACCAACAACTTCTGTTTATAAGAGCAAAACCATAGAAATTGAACTAGGAAAAACTTTAAATATTAACAAAAACCTGACTGCTGACCACGAGCAGAAGCTTGTTCAACTTCTGAGAAAATATAAAGAGGCCTTTCCATGGGATTACCCAGACATGAAAGGGATTGATCCCCAATTATACATGCACCACATCTATATAGAGAAAGATTCCAAGCCCATTCAACAACCTCAAAGGAGGTTAAACCCTCACCTTAAAGACATTGTTAAAGCTGAACTACAAAAATTGTTAGATGTAAATTTCATCTACCCTATATTTTATAGAAAATGGGTCTCTTCATTAGTAATGGTGCCTAAAAAGAATGGAAAGTGGCATTTATGTGTTGACTATAGGGAGCTTAATAAAGAAACCCAAAAAGACCATTTTCCCCTTCTGTTCATTGACTAGGTCTTGGATATATTGGCAGTAAAAAAATTATTTTCTTTCTAAGACGGCTTCAGTGGCTACAATCAAATTCAAATTTCCTCTGAAGACTAGGGTAAGACTACCTTTACCTGCCCTTTGGGGACATTTTCTTACAAGATCTTACCTTTTTGGCTATGCAATGCACCTGCCACATTCTAGAGGGCTATACTCAGCATTTTTTCAGATCTGATAAATGAAGGGCTTGAGGTGTACATGGATGACTTTACACCTTACGGAGATGACTTTGAGTCGGCATTACAAACATTAGAGAAGGTTCTGCAAAGATGCATTGCTACCAAGCGTTGCTTAAGCCGTGAAAAATGCCACATGATGAGGACCGAGGGCCTCATCTTGGGTCACTATATCTCAGTAGCTAGAATCCAGGTAGATCTAGCAAAAATTCAGATAATTCTTTTAATACCTACCCCATCCACACAAACTGAGGTACGCAGTTTCTTGGGATTTTCTAGCTATTTTAGAAGATTTATAAAGAAATTTTCTCAAATTATTGCACCATTATATGCATTAACATGAAATATAAATTTCATTTCGACTAACAAATGTGACATCTCTTTTGAAGATTTAAAATGGCTTGTATCAACAACCCCAGTATTACGGGTCCCAAACTAGGATTTTCCATTATAGGTTTCCTCTGACGCTTCAGACATGACCATTGGAGTAGTTCTCGGCTAAGAGGAAGATAAAAATTCATATGCAATATATTACATTAGCGAAAATCTATCTCTTGCTGAATTAAATTATATTGTGACTGAAAAAGAATTTTTTCTATAATCTATGCTATCAATAAATTTAGACATTATGCAATAGGATACCCTATGGTTTGGTATACTGATCACTCTGCTATTAAATATCTAGCTAATAAACCTGTTACAAATGGAAGAGTGACAAGATGGTTGATCCTTTTGTAGGAATTCAACATAACTATCAAAGATCGACCAGGAAAAGAAAATCTAATAGCACACTTCCTTTCATGAATACCAAAGAAAGACGACTCAGCAACAGTAGAAGACTAGTTCCTTGATGAACACTTATTCGCTATCACAGCGAAAACACCATGGTATGTGGATGTTGCAAACTATTTAGTAGTGGGAAAATTACCCAAGCACCTGACGCCTATTGAAATAAAACAAATAGTACAACGTAGCACACAGTTCTCCTAGATCAGAGGATATTTATTTCACACAGGGGCCGATATGCACATTTGAAGATGTGAGAGGGAAGATGAAGTCATCGAGATCCTGAAAGCTTGCCACGATGGGCCTTGTAGTGGTCATTTTGTAGACCATAGGACTAGTCACAAAGTCTTGCATACAAGTTATTATTAGTCCACCATTTTTAAAGATGCCAAGAAGTTCATCGAGTCATGCGATAGTTGCCAAAGAATGGGATGCCCTAGCCAGTCTGATGAGATGCTCCTATATCCACAATTAGTCATTGAACCTTTTGAATGACGGGTGTTAGATTTCATTGGTCCAATAAACCCATCATCTAATCAAAAGACATGCATATTAGTTGCAATAGAATATGTGACTAAATGCGTGGAGACAGAAGCATTACCAAGGGCAACAAAGGACTCAACGATCCACTTTCTTTTCCAACTATTCGTGTGATATGGCTTACCTAAAGAAATAATCACAGATGGAGGGCCACAACTTAAAGGCCATAAGGTTTCTACAACAATAAAGAATCATCATATCATGCACAGAATCATAACTCCATACCACCTGCAGGCAAATGGCCAGTTAGAAAGCACCAATAAAGTAATCCATGCAATACTCAAATAGATGTGAATGGGCTACCAGATTGCCAGAAGCCCTGTGGGCATACCGCACGACACAGAAAAATACCACGGGATATTCCCCATATTTAGAAAAGAACCTATATTCCTAATTGAATTTGAAATCCAGACATTGAGGATAGCTTAGGAGGTAGGCTTGGACATAAATGAAGCACAGATTAATAGGCTAAGTCAAATCAATGAATTGGATGAAATCTAGGTATTAGCTCTTCAACACACTGCATTGATCCAACAACAAAGAGCGAAATGGCATGATGCCCTTATCAAGAAGAAGATCTTCCATGAAGGAGATTGGGTACTCCTATATGATTCTAGGTTCCAGGATTTCCTGGGAAAACTCTAGACCAGATGGTTATGACCTTATGAGATACAAGAGGTGCATGATAATGGAACCCTCACATTAGCCACCATTGATGGGTCTACCTACTCTTTGAAAGTGAATGGACATCAAGTACGACTTTATCACAAACTGCTTACTAGGGAGTCCTTTTGCCAGCAATTATGGGAAGATTTCACGATACAATTTTTTGCTGAGGAGGGAAACCCATCCAAAACATCGGCCTAATGGAGAATTTATTTGTTTTTGAAATTTGTACATAAATTTTCCTCTCTATTTGATTTAACTTGCTTGTATAAATTGTATATCAGTTCTTTTTTTCCCTTTTCTATTCCCTCTAAGGAACAACTGTTGTTCCCTCTTAGGAACAATTGTTGTCCCTTCTAAAGAATAGCAATGTTTGTGCAGATTTTTCTTGCTATTTCCTTCAAGAAACTGTTGCTATTCTCTCGAAGGAACAATCATTATTCCCTCTAAGGAACAACAATTTTGCGAACATTTTTTTTCACTTCTTTCTTTTCGTGTTGTTCCCTCTAAGGATCAGCAGTTTCACATTTGTTTGTTTTCTTGTTGTTCTCTCTAAGGAACAACTGTTGTTCTCTCTAAGGAACAACAGTTTCACATGCATTTGTTTTCTCATTGTTCCCTCTAAGAAACATAAGTTTCACGTCTATTTGTTTTCTGGGTGTTCCCTTTAAGGAACAGTTGGTGTTCCCTCTAAGGAATAGTTCTTTTTCCCTCTAAGAAACAACAGTTTGGCATGCATTTGTTTTCTCATTATTCCCTCTAAGGAACAACTATTGTTCCCTCTAAGGAATAATAGTTTCACGTGTATTTGTTTTGTTGTTGTTCCCTTTAAGGAACAATTGTTGTTCCCTCTAAGGAACAATTGTTTCGTGTGTATTTATTTTCTCGTTGTTCCCTTTAAGGAACAATGTACAATTTTTGTTCCCTCTAAGGAACAACTACTATTCCCTCTAAGGAATAGTACTTTCATGTTTTCTCGTTGTTCCCTTCAAGGAACAATTACTTTTCCATTTAAGGAAAAACTATTGTTCCCTCTAATGAACAACTGTTGTTCCCTCAGGAACAGTCGTTTCATAGGGATTTTTTTGTCCACTGTTCCCTGTAAGGAACAACTGCTATTCCCTGTAAGGAACAACTGTTGTTCCCTCTAGGGAACAACAGTTTGGTATCTATTTGTTTTCTCATTGTTCCATCTAAGGAATAGCTGTTGTTCCCTCTAAGGAACAACGATTTCCCGTGTCTTTGTTTTCCTTTTGTTCCATCTAAGGAACAACTATTGTTCCCTCTAAGGAACAACAATTTCGTGTGTATTTGTTTTCTTGTTGTTCCGTCTATGTAACAACAATTTTGCGTCTAATTTTTTTTCTTTCTTTCTTTTTGCTGCTCCTTATAAGGAATAGTTGATGTTTCCTCTAAGGAATAGTTGTTGTTCCCTCTAAGGAACAATCATGATTCCCCCGAAGGAACAATGGTTTTTTTCGACATGTAGTTATTTTATTTTTCCCTACGGGGAAATTTTTTTGTTCCCTATAGGGAACATCTGCTGCTCCATCTAAGGAACAACATTTTTGGTGTGCATTTTTTCTTCTTGTTGTTCCCTCTAAGGAACATCAGTTTTGGTGCGCAATTTTCTTCTTACTGTTCCTCCTAAGGAACAACTATTGTTCCCTATAAGGAACAACACTTTTGTGTATATATCCTTTTGTTGTTCCCTACAGGTAACATCACCATCTGCACGTATTTTTTCATTTATTGTTCCTTACAGGGAACAACCGCTATTCCTTCTAAGGAACAACACCTTTTTGTGTGTTTTTTCTTGTTGTTCCAACAACACTCTTTGTGTGAGGTTTTATTTTGTTGTTTCCTTTAGGAAATAAGCACTTTGTGAATTTTATTTCCTTCCTTTGCTCACTCTTTAGGATCCTCTATAGGGAAATTATAAAAATATATGTGTAAGGATACAAATTTGAAGCTTACTAGAACAGGAAAATCGAATATTATCATATCTAATGAGATTGCTTTATACTAATCGAAAAAGGAAGGACACAACCATCTATACTACTTCACTATCCTTATTTTCACTATAAATCGAATTGATTGATTATTTGTACCATGTTGGTTCTTCCCTAACCCCTATAATTCTCTCTGGTCATTATCATCAAATAAGGTTAAGGGAATATGTTTTTCGATTGATATGTTCAGAGTTCTTCCACCATCCCCACTCCTAAGGAGAGTTGAGCCACCCTCTATATATAAGTAGGAAGTGCTATCTAAAAAAAAAAAAGAAATATACATATGTTTACTAACAATTCTACGATTTTTCAGATAGAGGATATGGGGTCTCATCTCGAGCTAGCCTACCATGATCATAAGGAAGCAACGAAGTGGCATTCCCACTATGGCAACCACACTAGGGATATAGTCCAATGGACACATCAGAAAGATAAATTCCTTTGAACAGGAGCTCTCATCACGAGCCGGCCTGCCCACCTTTCATTCCTTCCTAGTGAATAGCAATGTATTCATCTGGTTACCAAGCCAGCACATTGGTCTCCACTCTAACATCATAATGCACTTTCCTAATTATACATAAAGGATCATGGTTCCAAAGGGTGAAAAAGCAACTCTATCGAGGTTATAAACACATGCGGGCAATAGAAGCTCTGCTGATGGTATTGGAGTCATATTTTCAACATCAATAGTTATTATAACTCCCTTTTCTTACTTTTTACCATTCTTACAGAGAGATTATGTTCCTAATATATTTTTGAACCTTTATGCATGTGATATCTTTTAAAAATCATTCATAGTAGTTTAAGTGGAATGATGACAACAAAGTATATTTCTTGGGTCAGATGTACTTTTTCCTTTTTGAATCACCTCATGGCATCTCCACACTCATTGAAAATTTTCATTATATGCATTGATTTCAGCATTCTGATATATTTTGCAATCCTACCATTAATATGTGTACCTTGCCACTTTTATCAACCTTGTACTTCACCGCCAGCACATGATTTCTTCATTCATTCAGTCGAAGGTGACCTATCATTTCAAAGGGGGGAGAGGAGAAACCTCCAGTGTATTTATGTATGCGTGTCAGTCCTTTATTCAATTGTGCAAGGAAATACGACATTCCATTATTACGGAGTATGTGGAACAATAGCAAGTCCTAGTTAACGGTATTTATGCCTGTAAAATATCATCTGAAATAACCATTATAACAACTTGTTGTTCCTTCACTTGGCTCTTTCTATTGTTGTGATATCTTTGCTACACTAATTGTTTCTAGAATCCGGGGAGTATGGGAGGGAGAACAATACACAGGGAGCCACTAATACTTGTTGCTTCTGCTGTAGCCAGAGAAATTATAGCCCAAGTCGGGTGGATAACATATTTCACACGGTTTCAGCAACCCAATGAAGCAATTTCTATTGAATTCCTACAAAATTTACAGAATGGGTAATCTATGATAAGAGGAAGGAAAATCATAGTAACAGATGCAGTGATAGCTGAAGTGTACGGATTACTAAGAGAAGGACCCATATTGGCTAATAAAAGACTAAAATTGCAGGATGCTATTGCAGTTTTCAAGGACAAGGGACATGAATTGATCATTAAAGGCAAAGTAGTTTGACCGTCGTCCCTTGGAGAACCATGGGAAGAACTAGCCAGAGTCGTCCAGAACTACATCACATGTAACAGGAAAAAAGATGTGATAAGGCCGCGTCAACTCAAACTCCCAGCTGTTCTAAAATAGAAATGTTCTATGAATTTTCCTACATATTTGAATTTTTTGTCGCATAACACCAATCGAAGCACAAAACAATCATGGCATGTAGAAACAATCATGAGCCACCACTGCTTGATTAGGTATATAGTGAGTTACAACCTCGCCCAACAACAATAAAGTTGGGAGGAATTAGTATTTTCCATTGAAGGGGGCCTAGCTCTTCTTGCACCTAACCCTGTTTTGAAAAGGAAAAGGACTACCCTTACAGCGACCACTCCTCAAAAGTGCAAACATTGTGCTAGGGTGAGGACAAACCTAGAAGCAGCCGAAAACCCCCACGGTAGTATCCACCAACCCATAGAATTATCTAGCCTAGGAAGTGAACAATAATTCCAGATACAAGGCCAGGTGAACCCTGAGTTGGACCATGGGGAAGAATCAAGAAATTCAAAAGAAGAAGAAAGAGATGAATTGGGACCCCCTCAACATCAAGCCCCCCAACTGATTTACTGCATGATATCGAATTGGCTCGGATTTTGGCCGATATGAATGAATTCATACAACCCAAAAGCCTACTTAATTTGAATATTAGAGCAACCCAATCTGCAGAGCAATCTAGCCACAATAGAATTATATCAGAGAACATAAGCTGTGAAGTAGAAATAAGGGCAGAGGCAACTCAAGAAAATGTGAACCAAACTGGTGATATACCTCAAGAAGAAACTAGTCAGGAAGGCCTAAAGATAGAAAATGTAGGCCAAACAAGAGAAATAGAGACAAACCAGGGAGAGGAAACAGTTCTTGTAGAACAAAACCAAGATGAGCAACTGAGCTCGTTAGGAGTAGAGATAATTAGTAAAATAGTTGTTCCTCCTAAAAAGCAGAAAAACAAAATTAAAAAGCTTAATAAGGAACAACAAAGGTTGCGGGGAATAGTAAAAAGGCTCAGGCGAAAGATAAGAAAATTAGCAGCGGAGAAGGTTATAGATAAAACCCCAGGAACAATAAATGCAACAGTTCAAACTAAATTACATGAAACAAAAGCTATGGGGTCTCAAACTGAGTCCATACTCACTAAACTTGTTAGGGAACAACATGCAATTTTTGCAGAAGCAGCTACCCAAGCAGAGGCTATACCTTCTCATGACTTAGTTATTCATACAGAGATGGTACCCTCCTACAACATGGCTAACTAGATAGACGCTTGGGCCTCCTACAATAAGGAAACACAAACAATAGGCATCCATTCTCATAGCAAGAGTACACATACAAATACCAGCCAAAGATATTATGATGAGCAACAACCCCAGTATGGTGAATCTTCAAAAAGATTTAGCCTAGGCTCGGCTTACCATAGAACGTTTTGAGCTGGAAACTGTCTCCCAGCAAAAATACCAAGAATTAAAGAGGCAACTTCAGGACATGAATACATCCGAAAGTGAGACCTTCGATAAATACTGAAAGGCAGAGGAAAGAATTGAGAAAATGAAGCTCAGATTAGAGAAGGTCATGAGTCAAATGGATATTATTTGTTCATTGTACACTGATGTCTTCGCATGCAGATCCCTTTCCAATAATTATGCCTTACTTTTGCTAGAAAGATATTTGTAGTTGAAAATCAAAGCCGTCATGGCTGGAAAACCGAAAGAATTAAAAATAATGGAGGATTTCATAAACTATTGCAAACAACATGGGGCAAAAGTTTAGAGATTGTTGTGTGAATTTTATTTACATAATTTTGTATTACAGGAAGAACTCGAAAAGTACCCGTCCTTTTGTGGGGGATGTGCGATTCCAAGCTTTTATTTCATTCGTTGTTAATCAACTGAAATGGTTCAAGGCTCATAACGCGTTCCAAAGGTAGGAAAATGTACTAGACCTTTGGGTCAGAGGCGAACCATAACATCCATTACAAATGCTGGCCAGTCACAAAATTTTGATGAAGAGGGAAGGAGTAATCAAAATTCTGGGGCCTATTCAGAAATAAATTGTCCGGAACGGGGTAGAATACTTCCTCTCCATTTACGAAAGCTCCTTGTCCGTAGCCAAGTTTAGGTGGACAGTTTCCAATAGAAATGTATAGAATAGAGAGCCATTTAATAATAAAAAATTTAAATTGGTTGTAGAATGCTTTGTCACTTATAGCAATCTCATCTTAAGAGAAGGCCCTTGTTGGTTAGGTTGTCAGTTTTTCACCCCTATTATTTGGTATCCTGCTGAAGGGTATAGGGCTATATATGAACTGCATGAAGGACAGACATGGCACATCTTTGAGCTCTTGGCCAAGAATCATGGTTTCAGACCACTTTACGACATTCCTTCTCCAGCTTATTCCTTGACTACTCTACATACGAACTACATGGTTTTCATGAGGACATGAAAAAGGGTAAGTAGGGGAGTATGTTGGGTCATGGAAAAGGTATGCATTTACTATTAAAACTCATCATCCTTTTCCTTTATTCTTAACCTTTCTATATCTAATTGTGCTAATATATTAAGGAATTATAGTAAGAAATGAAGAAATTACCTATAGTTATGACTTAGCTAATTATTACTTTTCTTTTGCAGGAAAGCAACAAAAGGGACAAATGTTGTTCCCTAAGAAGGAACAACAAGAATCGGTAAGCCAAAGAAGGAATGTGGCAGTTGCATATATGGCCAAAAGAAAACTTGCAGGACCAGAGTAGGAAAGGAAACAATGTCTAAAGATGGAAAATTGTTGTGAAGCCCTCAAGATAGAGAGATTTTGAGGGATTGCGTTTATCATTTATCTTTTTACCCTTTCCTATTATAAAAGAAGATGTTGTGTAAGAAGAGGGGGGGAGGAATTTATGTATTATTGTAATTATAATTGTAATCACAGACTCTCGCTATCGAGAAGAACACAAATATATTGTAATACTCATTTAGTTTGATGATTAATATATAAGTAAAGTTGTTGTTCCCTTGTATTTCTTAAAGTAACTTAGCAGTGTTTTGTTGGCGGTTAAGGGCCCAACCTCTGGTGGATTCAACAAATCTTCTTGTGTCATACATTTCCAATTCTTGCAAGTGTGATGGTTTGATAGTATTCTTGCTTTCTGTGATTTTATCGCTGCGTTGTTTATTATCTTCTAGTGTTAACATAATTTCCTTACTTATATCATTCACGGTATTGTCATTGATTCAGTTTTCTTTCATTGCGGATCAAGTTTCTTAGATAAAGATTCTACTTAATATAATCAACTGTAAAGAGTATTAACTGTTGTTGTTGACACTCTGAGATTGATATTCATTTGTTGTTTAGATTAATTATTGAGGATTGGATTTGATTTAGATTAAATCAGTTAAAGAGGGATGAGTTATCATTACTATACTCTCAACTGATTTTGTTTTTACTTTGATAAATGTAAGATTTGATTTCATTAAAGGATTGAGTTCTCTTTAATTACAATTGGAATTTTCGAGATGCATCTGTTTACTATTGTATTTAAAAGATATGTACTGCAATTTAGAAACATTACTTTCTGAGTGAATAGTAGCCACACACTCTTTACACTCTTGAAATAAGAATAATTTCCCAGATTGATAATTAATGTGAGGATAATTAGTAGTTTTAAAAGGTACCTTTTATCGACCAACACCTGGCTTAATAATAACTTCACCGTCATACTCCTGAAATAGTGATAGCCACCTGCAAATTTTTCATCTTAAAACAAGCTTGTTTACCAAATATTTTAGTGAAAAGTGATTTGTAAACATCTTGAAATTTGATCCCAACAAATAATGTTTGAACTTTTGTAATGCATATACCATAGCTAGACCTTTCCGTTAAGTAGTGGTATAGTTCTTTTCTACTTTAGATAGTTTCCTACTTGCAAAAGCTACATGGTGATCTATTTCTCTTGCACCAGGTTGTGCCAGTACTACTCCTAATGTCATGCATGAAGCATCCACATGAACATGAAATTCCTTATTCCATTTTGGGAAAACAAAAATAGATGCAGTTACCATCTTTTCTTTTAGTGTGTCGAGGCTCTTTTGACACTATTCATTCCATATAAATGTTACATCTTTCATCAACAATTTTTCCATAGGCACAATGATTTGCACATATCCTTTCATAAACTTTATGTAATATCCTGTATGTCCCAGTGTGGTGCGAAGCTACGTCATAGTCTTTAGTGGAGGTAAATTCACAATGAGAACAATATTTGCAGGATCGACCATCAATCCATTCTTGCAAACAATATTTCTTAATACCAAAAGGTACACAAAATATACACCTTTTGATGTTCAAAGAAATTTTATACTTCCTGCATCTATCAAGCATCAACCTTAAGCTCACAACATGTTTCTTGAATAATCCAAACATTGTTCAATCATCGAAGTATACTTCCAAAAACTTGTGAATATACTCTTTGAAAGATGCAACCGCTACTCTTGAAAATATTGCATAGGCATTTTTCAACACAAAAGGAATCATTGTATACTGATATGAACCCCATTTCGTAGTAAAGTTGGTATTATGTCGATCCTCTAGCACAAATCTAATATGATGATATCCTAAAAATCCATCTGTAAATGAATATTCTTCCTGAACTCCTACATTGTCCAATAATTTATCAGTGAAAGGAGTAGGGAATGGTTCATGTAGACATGCATCATTTAACTTTCTTAAATCAACACAAATCCTAATTTCACCCTGTGTTTTATTTTCTTGTACTACTGTAGGACTTACCCACTTTGATTCTTCCACAAGTTCAATGATTCCAGCTGCTATCATTTAATCAATTTATTTCTTCACTTTTTCCTTGTATTTTGGATTTAGTCTATAACGCCTTTTCTTAATTGGCTTTTCCTTAGGCTTCAGAGGAAGCCTCATAACTCCTAAATATCCTACAATGCCCTTCATATCTGAAAAATTAATGGGAAATAACTCTTGATATTCATGGAGAAGATTTCTTACCTTGTTGATTGTGTCTTCATCCCAATAATATCCTATGGTTGCAAACTTTGGCTCCTCCTCTAACCCTATATTAACCTTCTTTGTCTTTAATGGCTTTGTTATATCAAGCATTTCTATCTCAGGTCCACTCACTTCATGGTAACTTTCATATTCAACTATGTCAATATTGCGAGGGTCTTCATCTTCTGTAGCAATGTTGTAGCATTCTAGTACATTCTGTAGCTGTGCAACCCAATCAGGTTGCCAAGTGAGTCGAATTTCATTCTCAAAAATATTCCTTTTAACTATTTGAAGGGTTGAATCTATATATGAACAATCATATTCAAGGCTAAATGTCAACATAAAGCCATCAACTAGCTCTTTCTATCTTGCAGTACCATGTTGAAGTTCTTTTTCCAAATATTAGTTCTGGGTAATTGTCTCTAATGTATGGATGAACCCATCCACCCATTCCTGTCGTGGAATCTCTTTCCATGTTGTCATGCAAAGATGGATGTGCTCTTTGGGATCAGTTTGACCATCATATTTATCTGTTAATTCTATGTCTACATGACCAAACCTTACCCATATCAACCTTTGCCATTCTTTCTAAGTTCGTATGTTCTTGTTATGTTACCCCACCATCTAGAAGGAGTAGCTCTTAGGGTTGTATCCAAGGCTAATAATTTTTGACACTCTGGTAGCTGTTCTACATATTCTTCAAGAAATATATTTATATCACCCAAACCATCATAGTAAGGAAAATTACATACCTTAGAGGTTATATAGTGAAGTGAATTTGTAATTCTTGCACATCGCCTTGTAGACACTTCATGTATCCTATTTCGCCAATTTTCTAATTCTTCTTCTGAATCTGAAGTAAAGTAGTTTTCATACTCCCAACTCAGCTTTATATTTGTAGTATGGTCAATCCATTCTTCTTCCTTAGCAGTCACTTGATATATGTTATCTATATTAGCTTCGGTGTACTCCTCTTTAACTCGCTTAGTATACCTTGCTCCTTCTAATGGATCTAAGGGAAAGATCATTCTCATATTGTTTGTTTCAAATATAATTTTCCTCTTTTCAAGTTGATTATAGCCATGCTAGAAAATTCACATTCCAATCCTAGTAATGAAGGATAGTGGTTACTGTCATCCATAATTTCTATGACCTCAAAATCTGTAGCAGTGTGCACCCCTTCGATGTGTACTATAATTCCTGATAATCTTCTGAGAGGAACAATCTATTGATGATTCGTCATTCTTAGCTGAATAGGTGAACATTGCAACTTTGGTTTACCCATTAGCTCCCATGTTTTCTTCATCGGGACATTAGCTTCATATCCCACATCTAAGATAACTTAGTACATGTCATATTCTCCTATTTGTGCACTAAGCCTCATTTCCTATCCAATTCTCTTTTGTCTAAATAAATTATTTGCTTCATGAATTTCACTCTGCGGTACTTCCTTAGATGCATAGGAGTCTCTCAATTTATGCACTCCTTCTATAGCTTTCTGGTTTCGTAACAACTTCATGCAAGTTGGTAGGAAATATTTTAAAATACCTGAATCCATATGTTGTGTCATAAATGCTATTATATCATTGTTATTCTTTTGCTTCAGCTGCATGCTAGATGTCAAAGCTCCTGTGTCCATAAAGCTTCACTTCGCCTCCACAAAACCTTATTTTTCCTTGTGCATATCAAACATTGGTGCTTTCTCTATAGTCTTTATAACCATTGTATCTTCAACCATCTTCTTCCCATCTACTTTTTCATTTCCCATTGCAAATCTACTCCTTGTTAAAATATTGATTCGAGGTTCATCTGTCCTCAGTTCCATAGTCATCATCTGAATGTTTTGGTTTGGCTGTGGATTCGTCTTTTCTTGTATTTTTTCTATAAGTACGAGACACTCTTCAATGACATGATCAAATACTCTACAATACTTATAGGTCATATTTGAATTCTGACAATCTCTTGCGAAGTGACCTGCCTCACTACAATTATAACAAATAATCTAACCTCAACCTCGACCAGCTCCAACACCTCAATCTCATCCTACATAGCCACCTTGTTGTCTAATTCATTTGCTTCCTTGTTCTTCAGCATGCATTCTATATGTATCAACACCACGATCCATCATCAATTCATAGGCTCAACAGTTATTTTCATCGTGCGCCACCGAATTATAGAACTTACAAAATAAATTCTTCGTACTCTGCACATATATTTGTAACAAATATCAATATTGAGAGTGATGTTCACCTCTAGCTCTACATATCCCACACCATAAACTAGATCCAAAATTCAAAGGATTAGGTGCTCCACTAGCAATGTAATTCTTGAAAATAGGACATGGATCTTTAGAGTGTCCTTTTTCTTTGCATTTTGTACATGAGACCTCTTCGTGAACTTCTTTACTCTTCTTCATGTCATGTAACTACAGAGTCAAATTCACCAACTAACTCTACATCTAGTGCATACCCACATCTGTATCACCTATCAACAAAGCTTCTAACTTCATTGCCAACTCCAAAGCTTTGGCTTCAGTTTCTATTTTCTGCTTTGTCAAAGGTAATTTGATGTGTGGCAGTAGCAAAGCTATAAACCACTCCTTTTGTTGTTGCAGAGCTATATCAAAGTGCACCTGACCTAACAATACCTTGAACCTATGATGAAATTCCCACACTAACTCAGTCAACCTTTGTTTGATCTCGTTTTGTTATGTGATGCATTGCGACTTGGATTTTGGTTTCTCGAATTCTTTTATCAATGTTGATTTTATGTTTACGTAAGGCTTGATCTGGTTGGTCAAATATTTCATCAAATGCTCGATCTCTGAATGTTGTGGCGAGCTTACCTTTTTCACATTTTCATGACAGACCTACTTCGCAATCCATACTGCTTCGCATAAGAACCAAAAGTGCTCCAGATCCTCTTGTCTGGTGCCTTTAAATATAGACAACTTAATATCATCATCCATCATTCCTCATGGAGGGGCATGGGGAGGGGGATGGGGGCTAGGGGTTAGCGCAGTGGAGAAAACTAAAATTTGTCTGACTCTAGCTATATTCGCTTCAATTCACTTTCTGGTTGAAAGGGTGAATATTGTGGATTTCCTCCAGGATTCGTAGGGGAAGTTCCTTCACCTTCGGATTCATTCAGCAGAGGCCTATTCTCAGTCTCTCTAAAAAGCTTCAGATCTTGGCCATAAGATCTCTTCCTAGTGTGTACTCTATACCTTTTTCCACTTAGCGTTGTTCCACTCTCTCCTTAAGAAGTATTTCCAAACATAATCTACTAATATGACTACATTCAAACAATTACCTTTTCACCCAAAAGCATCTTAATCGATAATTTCAAATATCTCATGGACTTACCTCACAGCCCCTTGAAAAAACAATTGTTCAGCTTCATTGTATGAAATAGTTGAATCTACCGCAAACTCAATAATAAATACTCCTAAAATGCTACCAACCCAGAAATCAACTCTTGAAATCTTTCTATCAGTGTTCTTTAGCCGCTATATCAATTTTGGAGTCCAATGCTTAGGTTCGTCTCCTTTAAAACAATTATATCTCTTTGTAAATCTTGAAATCCATTCATACAACTTGATGTGAAATGAACCAAACAATATTTATTATTTATCTTGAATGATATATTTCTCCAACAACCTTTTAGATGACAATTTAGGGTTTCTATTCTCCTGATTGAAAATTGTCATTCCTTTTGTTCTACCCACTCTTGGATTTTTTTCTTCGACGAATGCCAAAACATATCCCTCAAATAGATTATAGCCCTGAAAAAAAAACCATTTGTTGGATTAGGTGGGTTGGACCCAGGTTCAAAGTGTACTATGCACCAACAAAACCCTCAATCATTGGTGCTTTTGGAAACGACCTGTAAGAAAGTCGCAGTCTCACCCAAAGTGATTATGGGAGGTTGCACAACTAGGTTTCTGTAGCCTGAGGGATACTATGTTGTGGAACTTCTCTATTTTATTTTATGTTTAACTCTTATATACTACTTTATATTTATAAACTACTTCAAACCTATACATTACTTCTCATAATTACATTCATCTCTTAAGTATAACATAAATATTCATAAATCGTTTAGTGCTGAAATAAAATGAAAATAATAAGAAAATAATAAGCAAATAAACACGCAAGACACATATTTTATCGTGGTTGACCCCAATGTGAGACTACGTCCACAAGAACTATATCTTATAAAGTGGAATTTGGTACAACAAACAATTCTTCCTTGCGCACATAGTTGGAGGGTGTTTGCGCACTAAGTTGCAAACCGAGGCCTCTGTACACAAACCCACAGAGCCTTGCCCTTCCTCTAAAGCATAGACTGCAAAAATATCAC
This sequence comes from Pinus taeda, assembly GCA_000404065.3. Lineage (NCBI taxonomy): Eukaryota > Viridiplantae > Streptophyta > Pinopsida > Pinales > Pinaceae > Pinus > Pinus taeda. The sequence continues at coordinate 75,767 of APFE031746841.1, read as the reverse complement.
ATAAACATATATTTGTCCCAATTCATCATGCCTTCTTCTTTATTATTCATCCCTATATATATTATTACATGAGTGGTTTACATCGTTATATTACCATGGACCTGATAGCATGGTTTCCAAAATACAAGGGACTATGGCCCAAAACCAACAACTTTACAGTATTTTAATGATTTTGACAAAAAGGAAGGGGCTTCACTGTGAAACCCTGATGATGCGGGATGAATTTTCTACATGGTCTTTGTCATGCTCTGCTACTCTACTGCACAGTTCACTTCATACTCTGCGACATTGTTTCTATTTCATGCTTCCACAAAATTTGGATTTCTTCCCAAAATTTGGCCAAGTTGGGTTGCACCCGATAGTTACATATTTTGGTCAATGATGTTTTGACAAAAAATATGATCTGTCTGTAATGATAATTTTGTGTTGCACCACGACACTTGTGTCTATTATATAAACCTTATTCCTGCACTCATTTCTTTATGTTTCAGGGTTTTCATACTTTTCCAATCAGAAGAGGAGGACAAGGGGAAAAACTCAAATGAGAAAACTTAAGTCATAGGTCTCTATATGCTTCTCTAAAGGAAAAACCTCTTCTTCTCACAATAACTTGGGATCCCTCTTCTGCTAATAAAATGAATAAGTGCCTATGAACAGTCCTATATAAATATAGAAATAAAGGAAAAAGAAGAGAAATATTTACTACGTAGGGTAGCAAAGAAGCAACTCCACCATGGTACTATCCAAGCTTTCTGGAAATGGAGAAATGTTTGTGCTCCTGTAGTGACTCTGCTAGGTTAATTTTGAGGCTTGTTAGTAGTGGGGAAACACCAAAGATGAAAAACTATACTTTGAACATCTAAATCTTGCCAACTATACTATGCTTTCCAATTCGAAACATTGCGATATTGTTAATATTATGTTTTTGTTCAACTGAGATGGCCTAGAGGGGACCATGTTTATTCATAGGGTAAGTGGGGAAGCCAAAGTGATGTGCATGATTAATCAATACTCCCCTAAGAACTACGTGTTTCCAAGAAAACTAGTGTCTTTTCGATCTGCTAGTCCCACTAAGACTGGTAGCTATCTTAGAAACAAACAATCAAAGCAATTTGTGATTTCCTTTATGTATGATAGATAAGAAAGAAGTAAAGGGGACCAACCTAGATCTTCCGCTTGACTCCTTGCTTGATTTTCTCTCTTCCTTGATAGAGCTTGCAACTCCTCTCCTCCTTGTCCCTCTTAGAGAATATCTGTAGAGACAAAGTAATAAAACACCATCAAAGCATCTCGATCTATAATATCATAAACAATGTAGAATTAGAAATACATTGATCATACAATTGCATTCACAAATAACAAGATTCACAAATACATGATTGTATGGAGGAAAACTCAAATAACTTTATTAATAATAAAAGAGAGGATTAAAAGCTAGCTATCTGATCCAACATCATCCTCCCAGCATCAAAGCCCTCTTCACCTCATGAAAAGCAAGATCACCCAGCGACACAATGTTCTCTCTCTCAAAGACAAACTAACAACACTTCCTTACAAATTACAAAATTCTAGCCTCTAGATCTCTCAGATGAGGGATCCATTTATAGATGTCTGCAAGGCTGTGAGTCAACTTTGGGTTTCTGATTAGTGTCATTCCACTGATAGTTCTTGGTTCCACTTGGAGATTTCATTGATCTCTTACTCATACCTGGGCGAATTCAGAGAGGCAAGTGTCATAGGAGAAGTTTCTAGAAGCTTCCATGAGCATCCCCTTAGCAAACTATCTCAACCATTTGTCCATTCTTGCTCATCACACCCTATAGAAGGCCTCTTCAGTATGCATAACATCTCACTAGTGTAGGAGCCAATATGCATCATACTTGGCTAGTGTAGGATCAAGTATACATCGCACCTTGATGGTGGAGCAGTCAATATGGTGCAGTTTTGGCCAGTTCTTAGTGGTTTTTCAAGTGGAACTTCTGGGACATGATGTAATCAGTTGACCATGATCCTTTGGGGTATGAAACAACACTTTTATGGGTTAAAGAGCCCCTGGTTTATCAACATATGTGATTGGGGTTGAAGTGCCCAAATATGTCTATAACATTTGCCCCCAAAAGCATGAGGTCATAAATCTTTTGATGTCGGGTGAAATTCTTTATCATGAGGATTTGAGGAATTTGAACTAGAAGGTGACCTGTATAAGATACAATACAATACATCATCATCATATTATTTTCATGGTCTAGCTTAGGCGGGCATTCACATGCTCAACTTTATAAATTCCTTTTCATGTACATAGAACAGATAATCGTCTGTAGTTGCAGACTGGTGATTCTTCATATGAAGGGTCATCATCCCTGGTTTGGATGACCATCTATGTAGCTTCTATGTACATTTGACGTCTTTGTATTCCTAAATATATTGCAGCCCGGATGGATGAAATTAGATCTGGGGTATTCAAACTCATTCAATCTTCGCTCGATGTACAAGTCGATCCATGTGAAAAGATGTCCTGAGGTCGAACATCGAAAGACATTGCCTGATTACCAGCCAATGACGTGAGCTGTTAACAGGCATGAGAGGAATCACCAATAATGATAATGACCCTCAAGGTACTACAATACAATTTGCGTGGTGTGAATATATGATCCAATGTCGAACACCACGCAAAATCTTTCGATCAAATCTCATTGAAGTAAACCTGTCGCCGGAAGTGAGAAACTTGCCATTGAGGCATGCAAGCTTGAAATTACTGAAAGAGTTGTTTCTAAGTCAACTTCTTGGATAATGAGCTGATGTCGACAAGAAGTGACCCGTTGTAGGAGGGCTTTGATGTATCCCACATCTACGACACAAAACGAAGCAAAATTTTCAGGAGGTGAAAATGATATGATGATACAAGTTTCACGAATGGCGGTCATGAAAAATGGAGGGGGAAGGTATTGCAGATGAGGTGTTATGGAGGACCAATGGTGATATGACCGGCGAACGGAATAACCCAACCTGACTCAATCATGGCGATGGAGTGAAAGTGTCATGTTCAAGAGTGACCTGCTACCAATAAAATTATTCAAGTTTTCTTCCCTTTTTCCCCAGTCATTGCTGAACAGTACCTCTTTATTTTTTTCAAGCTTGAGGAGGATAACATATGATTTTTCTATAATTTTCCCTTCAGGCAAACTTGTTTCTATGTTTTAGCGAGCCTAGCGACAGTGAAACTCGTTCTTGTCTAGATGGACAATTTTGTCGCTATTGTTTTAACGAGTTTAACGACAAAGACAACTTAGCTATTTTCATGTTTAGAGAGTTTGAAAAGGGATGAGAAGGAAACTTCAGAAGTTCTTTTTTGTATCATAATCCCTTGGTTCTAAAAAAGATTAAAATAATACAAAAGGAATGAATTTTTCAATCACTTTAGCAAGCCGAAAAAGATAAGCGCTCGATCTTTTTGTGGTATAATCCCTCAGGTCCAAAAAGATTAAAAATATAGGAGGGATGACACTTGCCTTTTCTTTAATGAGCTGGAAAGGTCAATAGCTCAACAATTTTTTTATATTCAATGAGTCTAAAAATATTTTAAAAGAGACTCATTTTTTGAGGAATGAGTGGATTTTTCGAGTAGCAACTAGTTCCTAGTAAGTTTGGAACTTCTCAAAACATGGTGGTGTGAAGAGGGTGGCTAACAGGACCACTCATCGCAACTGTTCCTCGACAGGGTAAATAATCAAGTGGAAGCGTATGATCAGCCAAAAGAATGGAGGTGATGGTAGAACAGAACCAAGGTTCAAATGGCTGATAGCATGGCAATCACAGAGGTCGTTCATTAAAGGCTAGTTTATTTTTTAATGAGCTTGAACCTTCCATTAACATATGTTAGTAGCGGGTTTATTTTTTAACGAGCTTGAGCCTTGCAGAAACATTGCTCATTGGCGGGTTTATTTTTTAATGAACTTGAACCTTGCGGAAACATTGCTCATTTTGGTAGTCAAGGATGTCTCTCATTGGTAGGTTATTTTTTTTGTTTTTTCTAGTGAGCTTGAACTCTATGATAAAACATGCTCATTTCCTTTTTATGTAGGCTAGAAATGACAAAACTACAAAGCTAGAAAGACTAAAAAGCTAAGGAACTATTGAGATTAGGTAGGATGGTTTTGTCTTCCATCTAGAAAAAACTCTTCCTTTGGCCCATCTAGTGTGCAGACGTTTCCGGACCAACCGCCTAAGCTAAGGAGTTAAAACTAAAAAGCTAAAAAATCTAAAAAGCTAAGAAAACAAATTGGTCATTTTTTCGCTTGCATAAAAAATGTTCACATGCCCCCAGGCATTGAGAAAAGGAGAGTCTCCAGGTCACCATATGGAAGTCACTATGGTTAAGCAGGATTGTTTCGTCCACTATTAGAGAAAACACTTCCTTGGCTTTGTCCACATAGTGGACAAAAGTGAATGGTGCTTCAGACCACTCACATGACCTATGAGGAAATGGTTGTTTCAGACCAATCACATAACCTACAAGGAAATGGATGTTTCAGACCAATCACATAACCTACAAGGAAATGGTGTTTCAGACCAATCACATAACCTGCAAGGAAATGTCTGTTTCAAACCGATCACATAACCTACTAGGAAATCTATCTTTTCACTGGGTTTTTCTGCCGAAGCGGACCAGGGTGCACACCCCCTAAGCTTCGTTACATTCACCGGACTACTTGCCGCAATGAGGTGGATGGAATGAAGTTTGAAGGGACACTCTTGATGCAAAGAGACCTTTAGAGTTGATATTTTACTTGAAGCTGTGTTTGAACTGGGAAATGAAAGTTGGTCGATAAGCTGTACCATTTTTCCTTCTTGTGGGAAACACATTATTCAAAAGAGAGTGGAAACAATAGCTTCCA